>OX578276.1:15217408-15381788 GCA_951217055.1 Gerris lacustris | reverse complement strand
AGGCTTTTTCTTTCCAATGCATGTGGTGAAATGTTGCCCAGTTCTCCACATGAAGCACGGTTGCGTGTAATCTAAATCACAGCATTAATAAACTATTAATTAAAAAAATTAAAAATTGATGTTAAATCATCCCTAGAGACGAAATATTAAAGACGAAAATTAAACGACGCATCTCTTACGTTTATAGGTCACGCAGAAAACGTAAAGATCCTGGGTTCAGGACCGAGAGTGGGGTGCATATTTTATGTGGGGTGTCTTTTTCTCTTCCTCATTAATCAAAATTAGACGTGATCAACCTTGGATATTTATGACTCATTGTACCGGTACAACCGGTTCACTTTGGTGGTACAATAGTGTGAAGTGGCTCAGTTCAATACTAGGTTAGTAAACAGGGCACAAAAAGTGGCATAATCATGGCACCTAAGTCATAAGGTCGTGAGGTTCGTCCTCCTCATTCTACTAAAAGAACTAGAGACTAGTTGCTAGTACGTATAATTTAATGTCATTAGTATAATAAAAAAATAATAATAATAAAAAAAGGCGAGGTTCGCCCAAAAGACCCCCCCCCCCCCCTCAAAGAGTTATCTGATATCAGTGTTCGTTCCATATTAATCGACTTTTTCTTTCTAATAGTACAACAGGGATCTATCACAGGAGGGTGTCCTTTACTTTTTTACTCTTCATACTTAACCAGTGGCCATTCTTTAAAGCTCCAATAAAAAATAAAAATTAAAGAAACAAGGATAAAAAATTAGAAATTTAATCTGATTTGGACTGGAAGTCCAAATTGGCGGATAATTCCTGTGTAAGTTTTTTAGGGTATGTTTTATAAAATTGTTAATAACTTTGGTTCTACTCAATTTTTTTTATGAAACCAAGCCTACAAATTGCACAACATGTTTGCGATCACCTCTGAAAAAAAAATTAATCGATTTCGCTTAGCCAGTTTTGCGCCTATAAAGTGTGACTGGGGGCACACAAAAGAGTTAAGAGTTATGTTGCCATACACAAAACAGTTAAGGCCGGATTCGGTTTTCGGAATTTATAAAATGAAAAAGTATCCAAACAATATTTTCAATTCTGTATTTTCAATATACAGACAAAACTTTAATTTTATACAGTGCAGATAGAGTATCCGAGAGGAAAAATATCCTTATTTTTGAGTGTTCGAAAAAAGGTCATCCTTTATACCTGCTTGTTCTTAAAATTCAAAAAATGATACAATTTTCATGATTTTGTGAACAGGGTGTTCTGTTTTTTGAAAACTTTAAAATATGACTAAGAGTAAACTACCCTTATTTTTGATGGTATCGAAAAAAATATTTTGAGGAGTGGCTCAAAATTGCAAAAAACTTATAAATATTAATTTATTTTATGAATTATTAAATTTTAGTTAATTTTCTGAAATATTAAATTTTTGTTTGTTTTCTAAAAATAAGCAATAAACTAACAACAACAAATGCTTCTCTTTGGATTTTTATAATAAACAAGTGTGATAAGAAACAAGTGGAATAGCTTGGAAGAGTTAATAGTCCAGGAGATAGCGTGCAAAAAAGTGTCTGACTAATATCAAGCTAGAATTTGTATACAAGTCAATGTTTTAGCGCCTTTTAAGAATATGTGGTCGGCTAGATTCGTCTGCGGGACATAGCTTGGCAATAGGCGTTTGAAAAAAACAAACCGGTGGAGAGCTGCCGTGTCTCACCAATTATGGTGGACAATGTGATTTTCATGATCCTGAGTACAGAATTAGTTATTAGACCAAAAAGCAAGTTGATGTTAGTTTGTCCCTTCACAGGTGACCACGTTATTTAGTAATATTTAAATTACTAACCTATCAAGTGTAAAAATAACATCGACTTATTTTTAGTCTACTAACTAATTCTGTACTCAGGATCATGAAAATTATACCACCATAATTGGCGGGACATGGCCACTCTCCACCATTTTGTTTTTTTCAAATGCCTATTGGTAAGCTATGTCCCGCAGACGAATCTAGCGGACCACATTTTTGTAAACAAAAAAAAAGTAGGTGGCAATACATTAGAATGATCATTTCTTAAAGCTGATCAATTCTTTATGTGCCTTCTGACTTGCTCAAGAGGAATATTGGCAGTGGCCTGTTTAATTCATTCCTTTAACTCTTCCAAGCTATTACCCACTTGTTTATTTAAAAATCCAAAGAGAGTATTTGCTGTTGTTAGCTTATATCGCTTATTTTTAGAAAACAAACTAAAATTTAATATTTCAGAAAATTAACTAAAGTTTTAATTATTCATAAAGTAAATTAATATTTAATATTTATAAGTTTTTTGAAATTTTGAACCACTTTTATAAATAATTTTTTTCAATACCATCAAAAATAAGGGTAGTTTACTCTTAGTCATATTTTAAAGTTTTCAAAAAACAGAACACCCTGTACACAAAATCAAGAAAAATTATCACTTTTAGAGGTTTAAGAGCAAGCAGGAGTTTTTATAAGAATGACTTTTTTTCGAAAACCCAAAAATAAAAAAAATTTTCCTCTCAGATACTCGATCTTGGGACACACTGTATATATAGATAATGAACTTACCAATCTATTTTTTGTCAAGAAACAGGTTACAAAGCACTGAAACAATAAATAAAAATAAATTATACACACACACACACACACACACACATATATATATATATATATATATATATATATATATATATATATATATATATATATATATATATATATATATATATATATATAATTTGTGAGACACAAAGGGATCCCTATGTGCCACGCAAGCGTGACAGGTAGGAACTGTTCAAACATCAGACATTACGTCATTAAGATGTTGGCTCGGCATTACGCTATGTCCTGCAAAAGTGGATTTTTATTTTTCTCTTAATTTATAACAATTGGGTCCTTTAAAGGATAAATCTTTAGGTTTATGGAACACCAAAGGGATTTTTTATCTGAAAATCTCTCTTACATTTGTTATCTGAACATTTTTAATTCAAACTTCGAGTTTCTTTTTTATAATAAACTTTTCAGAACAAATAAAACAAAACTTTTCCAATTAGTGTGGCACATAGCTTCCTCGCGTATACTATTTCGTATACTTTAATGATTTTATACTTATGCAATTCCTTATTGTCAATGTTATTTAATTTTGCCCCATTTAATAAATCTGTCAAAATTGTTTAGATTTATAATATGAAATAAAGTATCAATTTAGAAAAATTTAAAGACCGCAGACGGTTAAAATTAATTAATCTGGGGCTATCTACGTTCTACTTCAATAAATAATTCAAATAATTAATAATTAAAAACAATAAATTATTAAAGTATGTTGGCTCGCAAAAATTGAGCGACAGATTGACACACCGACAGAGAGACACGAAACTATATATATAACTATATATATAACTATATATATAACTATAATATAACTATATATATATAACTATATATCGTCAAAACGATTACATAGCTTCCATTACCTTTGGTAAGATCGCAAGCAATACAAATTAAAAGTTATCAAAAATCTGAATAATTGTAATTACACTTTTATAAACACAGATAAATTCAAATGCCAAATAAATAAGCTTGTTTTTAGCTGAAAGGAAATTATTTTTTAATCATAATACAAATAGGCGATATAGATACATTCTAGCTTACATTAATTAGGGTAAAAGATTTTTTTTTCTTAGGATTGTTTTGTATAATAAGAGGAGATTGAAACCAAGTTTGCGACCTCGAAAGCCCTGGACTTTTGGTAGGCCAAAAACATCGAAATGTTGGCACTTTTTTCAGTTTTTTTAATAGAACTCATAAACTACATCGAATCAGTCTGTATTCTCTCCGAAACGAAAGTAGACAAAATTCCCTACAAAATGCACCAGTCAAACCTAATTTTATGTTATCCTAACCCATTTATACAGGACTTTTTGTTTATACGAAATTTATACGAAATTTTGTAAAATGCAGGATTTTACTCATTTTTTTTAACATTTATATAATCGTTTATGGTGCCCATTATATAATTGATTTATTACATATTTATTATTACCCACAATATATTTATATATTGATGATATGTGTATCTATGTATGTATATATTTATATATATATATATATATATATA
Organism: Gerris lacustris; assembly: GCA_951217055.1. Classification (NCBI taxonomy): domain Eukaryota; kingdom Metazoa; phylum Arthropoda; class Insecta; order Hemiptera; family Gerridae; genus Gerris; species Gerris lacustris. Next base: position 15,377,664 of record OX578276.1, on the reverse strand, counting down.
TATATATATATATATATATATATATATATATATATATATATATATATATATATATGTGTGTGTGTGTGTGTGTGTGTGTGTGTGTGTGTGTGCGTGCTTGCGTGCTTAAAACTTTTTATTTATTGTTATGTAATGTTTGGCTTAATCAATTTTCATTCGTTTTGAAGGCCCAGGATGAGGGTCTTTATTTTCAAAATATGTATTTTCTTCCTCCTCTTCCTCTTCTTCATCCTCTAAATAATGATCCTCCACATCTCCTGCCTCGGTGATCCGCGTCAATGTCCTCCTCGTGTGTGGGTGGGGCTTTTGAGCACGAAGTTCCAGAGCGGGTTTTGCAGACTGTGGTGCACTTTAGTCCAGATTTTCTGCAGGTGCACGCACTGTGCACCCTTTCTTGCAGCTACTGAACACTACTTTGCTACAAGTGAAAAAAAAAGGGCTGTGGTGAAGGTTCCTTTTCATTTTAATGGGGGGAGGGGGGGGGGGGGGTCTTATAATGTTGAAGCTGATGATAGAAAATTGATTAAGTCAAATATAAGTTTTAAATAAGTTTTAAGCACGCACGTACACACACACAAACACACATTTATGTATATATATATATATATATATATATATATATATATATATATATATATATATATATATATATATATATATATATATATATACACATCATAAAAATCTATAATGGCCACCATAAACGATCATATAAATGATGTCAAAATGAGTAAATCCTGCATTTTACAAAATTTCGTTAAACTTCAAAGTCCTGTAGAAATGGGTTAGGATAACATAAAATTAAGTTTGACTAGTGCATTTTGTAAGGAATTTTGTCAACTTTTATTACAGAGAGATTACAATATTCTGATTTCGATGTCGTTTATGAGTTATATTAAAAAAACTGAAAAAAGTGCCAAAATGTCGAGGTTTTTGGCCTACCAAAAGTTGTCCCCAGGGCTTTCGAGGTCGCAAACTTGGCTTCATACTCCTCTTACTATACAAAACAATTCTAGAAGAAAAAATCTTTTACCCTAATTAATGTAAGCTGGACTCCTCTCAGGCTACCTATATATTGGACTAAAATAAAAATAGTAATTTTGAAATATTACCTTCTCATCCTTGGATTTTAAGTCGTAAGTATGTGAGAGAACTTTCCTAACAACATCTGAAACAATTTGCAACATATATTAATTATCAATTATTAGATATAATTTTATAATTAAATTTATTTAAGCCACTTTTTTATTGTGAAATACAGTGGTAACAGATACCATGACCTCAATATTCCATTTGTTCAAGGAAATGGATGTATTTCCGCTATCACATATTCCATAATATATTATATCCTCCAAATCCTGAAGTACAACTCTTCATTTCACAACATACTCGTATCTTAGACAACCCTTTTCGACACTTGAAGAGACAATGGCCAAGGGTTGCTTGGATTTTGGATACGTCTAGTACATTCTGAGATACTGCTCTTTAAAAGTTGGGTATTTATTCCGAAAATAAATTTTCGTTTTAGTAACATCAAATACAGAAATTAATACTCATCCAACGAGGGCAGCCGACGAAAAGAAACCTTATATAACTGCTTTGTCTGTCTGTCCGTTGACATGTTTTCATTCTTAAACTACTATAGCTAGGAACATGAAATTCGCAACATGCATCTCGGCATTTGTGACAACTGTACACTTTTTGGAGTTTTCACACTTAATATTTCCAAGATGGCGGGCACCTAAAACGTTTTTAGTAACCATGACATGTTATACATAAATTTAAAGGTCTTTAAGTGTAGAAAAAGAATATGCAACTATTAAAATTTTACACTTAATAATTTTAACTTAATCGTACAGAAACCGGTGATTATCGCCTCACGTACTTACGTGAAGCGCGCTTTACTTGTTACTTAATACTTAATAATAATAAATATAATAAGTATAAATTGTTAATAATACTTAAATAATTAGAACTGTGTGACCTTTTGCGAGGTTAAATTTGATTGAACTATTGTTATATTTTATTGCTTCCGAGCTTACCGAATGTAACAGAATCTATGTTAACATTCTGACGAACGAAAATTTGTACGATACCAAGACAGAAATCCGTTTCAGATATCAGGAAAAATATTTGGTTCCGTGTCTGTCTGTTGGTATGTCGACCAACAGACGGGCTCAATTTTTGCGAACAAACATATCTTAAAAACTACACGTCCGATTTTAATGAAATTTGGATGGTAGGTTATGATTAGCCTATTTTTTGTCCCATGTAAGTTTCAACCTTCTTGGCCAATTGTTTCTCATTCCACACGCGCAAAAACATACATCATCATACATCTTTATCATTTATTTAAAGTATATCTTTTAAAGTACTTATCTAATTTATATGAAATTTAGATGGTTTCAATCGTCATCGCTCGTTAACTTTTGCTAAATAGATACTTTAATTCATGTAAAAAATAAAACTAATTTTGACAGATTTAAAAACGGGGAAAACAGTTAAATAAATGATACAATAACAGGTGAACATTAATACAGTAAGTGATAGGATTTGAGGAAGCTATGTGCCACATAGACTATTTTTAATTTATCTACAAAAAATCGGAAGTGTTGTTCTAGAAAAAAATTCATTTCAGACTTCAGGGAACATTTTTGGCCTCTTGAAGCTCTGTTATTTTTGCGAACCCCCATATCTTAAAACCTACTGGTTCGATGATTGAAATTATAATTCATGCAAAGTAAGTATCTTTATCTACAATTGATACGAAATATAAACATTGTATCTCTGTTTAGATGCGTAGAAAGTGATACTTTACGTACTTGTATTCATTGCGCATGCGTGTCTCATAGTTCTGAAGAATTCCTCTTCTTTACCACCCTAGGGCGGTAAAGAAGAGGAATTCTTCAGCTTTAAGCACGATTAGCGAGTTTATTTACATTTAACAAAACTAATTTGCTATTCTTTTATTAAAGTAACTGTTTATATCGAGTTTTCAGTGAAAAACAATGAGAGAATCAAGTGACTCTGACGAAAATGTGGAGAATAATACTCCTCCAGAAATAATTGATTCGGCAAAAAATACAACTCAAGAATTAATGCCATCTTTATCAAGAGAGAGATACGAACTTACATTCAGCAAGTTTATTTTTTCTGTATTTATTATTTAAACCTAACAATCGTAGATAAAGTACGGTATGCAACTCGTGCGAAAACGGCATTTTGCATTGCTTGTGTGTTTTACTACCCTTGCTGTCGCTCGGGTGCAAACTCCGCACACTCGCATGCAAAATGCTACTTTCCGCACTCGACGCATAATGTACTATTAAATTTAAATTTTATATTTTGTCACCTGGAGAAACATAAGGGTATTGTTCTGAACAATTAAATAACACATCTACTAGAGTCTCGCAATGGCAACTCTGAAATAAAAAATTAACATAAAATTAAATAACCATATACAAAACATACAAAAATAATTATAATAAATCATCTTTAGTGCTATGTTGTATTCTTTTGTTGGTGCTTAACAAAAATATTTTGTCCAATTTTAATGACATTTGATGGTGTGTCAAAATTAATTAATGTTGGTCCCACTTTAACTTTTATCTTCTGCGCACATTTAATACGAAATACAAATACATTTATTTGTATTTTACATTTGACCCCGTTGGAAATTGAATCAGGTCTAAACAACTTCATTTTTAAATCGCAGTGGTTTCACATTATTGTATTTAAGAAAAATCAGTTTCCCCGGATTGACGCATGCTTAGGTAAAAAAAACTAACATTTTTTTAAATGAAATTTCATCTTCTGCGGTTCAGCCATGCTTGAATGAAAACTAATTTATGTCATACTTTCAGTTTCGAAAAATCAATTATGCCTTGGAAATTTACAAAATAGTTATTTTTGTCACTAGTGTCTTAGAGAAGTGCTATTTCTCTAAGAGATACGACAAAATGTTATTAACAAAAAAGTTAATAACAAGCTATGTCCCACACCAATTGGCAGCCTATATTACATCTCAAAATTATAATAATAAAAAAAAAATTATAGTAATAAAGAAAATTGTGCAATTACTAAACAATAACAATTGATGGTGGTGGGTGATAAGCTATCAATTGATAAAATACATTATGGATAAAATAATTATCGCAAAAATAATCAAATAAAGAGAAAAAGTCCAAAAACAAAAATAAAATAAAAAATAGACTGCCAATTGGTGTGGCACATAGCTTCCTCGCATCCTATCCACGTACTTTATTGATTTGATTGTCTAATTGTTTCCCCTGTTTTTTTTTTAACTGTCAAAATTGTTTTAATTTTTTACACGAATTAAAGTATCAATATAGCAAAAGTTAAAGATCGCAGACGACTTAAATTATCCAAATATCATAAAAAAAAAAAAAAAAAGGTTCAAATTAATCTGGGGCTATCTGCGAGTTACTTTCGATACACTATAAAAGTTTCATTCAAATCAGATAAGTACTTTTGAAGCTATAGGTGTAAATAAATGTATGTTTGTGCGCATGTGGAAGAGAAACAACTATGCGCAGAAGGTTGAAACTTATATGGGACCAACAATGGGCTAATTATGGCCTACCACCCAAATTTCATTAAAATTGGACGTGTTGTTTTTAAGATATGTTGGTACGCAAAAATTGAACGACAGACAGACCGATAGACAGACACGGAACCAAAAATGTTCCCTGATGAAACGGATTTCTGTCTTGGAATTTTTTGAAATCGGAGACCTAACATTTTTTCGTTCTTCAGAACGATCACATTAGTTCATAGCAAAATATAATTTTCGAATCTTGAACAAACAACAAATAGAATAGAAAATGCGTTGTTGTTGTGTTTAATAATTATTTTTAAATGCAACTCATTTAGAAAAAAGAGAAAATGTAAATTTGTTTAATAAAGGATATATAAAGCAAATTATTATAAGTACATCCTGTAGAACTCGACGAGATTCATTACAATGTGAATAAATTATAATATATAATTAAGTCAGTTGAAAACAAGATGAAATGAACTTTCTAGCATAGCTAGTAATAACAATAAACCAGTTTAAATTGCATAAGCAAACAAACGCGTAGTGAACATCTTAAATAACTCTGTTATTACATGCTCAAATGAAATTACTTCTTCTTGGAGTGATAAAATGACAATTAATCCAAATAATATTATATAATTGCTATTAATTATTCCACATACGTAGTTTATAAAAAAAGGAGAAAGTATTGTAATAGTGCAAAAAATATATTTTGATATTGTGATGGATTTAAACGTTTAATGGCCCCCGGAGTCCAAAAAGGTTTAAAGACGCGAGAAGCCATATCTAGAAAATGATCTTGAATGAAATGTAGCATTAAAAGTGACACAACTCAAAAAATACACACAAAAAAAGATTTATTTTATTTTTTTGAAAATGGGTGTAAAAAAGCGACCTCTTTTTGGTAGAATAACGTCCTAAGCCGTTATTTTTATAGTTTTCCACTAGATAGCAGTAGTGTCATTATGGTTATCAGTGATATCAAGATTATGTTGGCGGAACAGAGACATAACTTAGTTGTCAATGAGAAAGGAAGTGCGATGATAGTGAAAGAGAGACACTTTTGCTGTTGAAACAATATTTTCTGTTAGGTAAGTAAACTTTTTTATAACAATAGTGACATATTTATAAAAGTGTCAGTCTTCAAAATTAGTGGTAAAAATAATAGTATTATTTTGTACTATTAGGTAATGTGTCGTTCTTAGTCTAAAATATTTTTATTTTTAAAAGAATAACGACACTTTTGGGTATTTTTTAAATTAATAATTAAAAATTAATAGAGGTAATTAAAAATTGTATGAAATCTTAATATGTAATGAAAGTTAAAACTATAATTATTAAAATAAAATAAAAAAGTTTAAGATTATTTTAATAAATAATACAGTTTGACACGTGTAAACTTTGTAAAAACTTTTAAGTGCTCTCCTGAAAAGATATGTTTTTTGAGTTGTGACACTATTCTTCCAAGTGTGCGATATATTTTCAGAAAAGTTTTACCCGAGGAGAGTAATGAAGCAATGAATGTGAATAGTAAATAGAATAATGGAGTTAATAAACGGGATTTTTTCCCCAATAATAGATTTCGTTTTATTAATCATGCCTTGGGGCCCTATGGTAAATTTTACTTTGAATGAATGAAGTTACTCCACACATTATCTAGCTACTAATGTGTTGCTAGAGAATGTGTGGAGTATATGCTACTCACTCCCAATTTTTTCTTTCTAACTCTTGAATACTCCATGCTACACTGATAAAGGCCTAATGATGCCCAGGTGTGGCGAACATTTTCCAATAAAAAAAATGTTATTAAAAATAGCAATTGTTTTTTTATAACTTCATCCCTATAGACCAAAAAATAAAGAAAGGTTAAAAAATAAGGGATCAATTGAAACAGAAATTAAAACAACCACCTAAATGGTGGCCTGTTAAATGTGTTAGGTAAAAATGAAATTAGATATTTAGATATTATGGGATTTAAATGAAATTTTATGATGCATGATGATGTTCAGGAAATTTTTATTTGTTTGAGTTCTTTAGACCGATTTTATAGACTTGGTAGATTTATAAACTACCGTGGAGAAACAATCAAATTATTTTGCTAAGTGAGGAAATCTAAATGAATTCTTGGCGAGGGACCTAGGGTCTAAAAGAAACCTACCCAAAAACAATGTCATTGTCATAGGTCCAGTGATTTTTAAGATATTTAGATAAGTTAGTCACTCAGGGTATTTATTTAAATATATGAATACAATATATAATAACATACAGAGAAGCATAGAGCTGCCAGCAGCGAGCTGCATATTATAATCTTGAAGAGCATATTTATTTGTTAAACTGATGTAAACACGATCTCAGTAAATAGTAAATCTAAACTACATATAACAACATACTCCTTGTTTTATTCCTTAAACAGAGATTATTATCTTCTCCCACATTTACTACCTACTACCACTTATAAATAAATGTTCAATTACTCAAACTTAAAAATCTAGTCCCACAACATTTCTCTTGTAATTGTAATATTTCATAAATTTATATAACATAACAATGACAAAAAGGTTATGAATCATTCGTGTGAAAATGCCTCTACCTCTACTAAAGAGTATAACTAAAATATATCATTTAATTCATTTAATATATATATTTTTTTTTTTTAAAGTTTGAATGTTGTCTATAACACTGACGCATAGCTAGAGGTGATAGAAAAGCAGGAGCGACCTCAGCATTCTTTTAGCGCCCCTCCTACTTAGGCACTAACACCATATTAAGAATCATCGACCCAAATGTAAAATTTGAATTACTATTGAAATGAAGCCTCTGTACAGGATGTCAGGATGACAAATAACTTGTTTTAAATTGTCATATTGACATTAATGTAATAATATTTTTAAACATCTAATAATAATTCTTTTAAATATTATTACATTAATGTCAAGATGACAATTTAAACAAGTTATTTGTCATCCTGACATCCTGTACAGAGGCTTCATTTCAATACTTCCTCTTACAGGATAGATCAGGTGGCAAATACTGATTTCCTTCCTCTTGAGGAGGAGTTGGTGAAAGTCCCATCATTCTTCTAAATCTTTCAACCTTCACTTTGCCCAGTGCTTTGGTTAAGAAGTCTGCTGGCATTTCGTCAGTCTTCAAGTAGGACAACTTAACTTCCCCTTTTCGGCAAGCCTCCCTAATAAAGTGGTTTCGAACATCTATGTGTTTGGTTCTGGGATGGTGACCTTCATTTTGAACAAGGTGTTGAGAACTTTGACTATCAGTGTGGAGTGTAGTAGATTCATTTATGAAAGATTCAGCATTCAGTTCTTTCAGTAGCTGTCGAAGATAGATTGCTTCTCTAGCTGCATTGGTTAAGGGGATGTACTCAGCCTCAGTGCTTGAGAGTGCAACGATAGATTGCTTTCGTGACTCCCAAGACACTGCAGCACCTGCTAACGTGAATACATATCCAATCCACCATATGACTTTCGATCAATCAACAAGTTTTAAATTGTCATCTTGACATTAATGTAATAATATTTAAAAGAATTATTATTAGATGTTTAAAAATATTAATATAATCTTGTTCAAAGAAAAGAGTTCGGATGTTTATAGAATATTAAACTTATAACAATTACTGTGTGAATTTAATACTGGGATTTTATCAGTTGAAGGCACAGCAAAATTACAGGTTTTTATTTGCAGGTGGTCAGACCGATGGATTAACGTTGAACTTATCCTATTTTTTACACAAGTGTTTTTATTGGGATTTCACTTTTGTTTGTAATTTTCGTTTCTTAGCTTCTTGTTCTTATTGAACACATAATATGGACATATTATATAAGAAGAGATAGAAATGATAAGGAAAGGAATAGTAACAGGAAATAATTATCACTGTTAATATAATAATCATAAGGGGTTTGAAACGAAAAGACTAAGGGTGCGTTCGTAAACACCAACCGGTCAACCTCTCGGTCGATCGGCGGTTTATTGTGGTTAGTGTCATGGCGGCTTGAAATAATTTTTGTTTCCGAACGAGATGGTTGAAGGCAGCGGTTGACCGAAAAGGTTATAAACAAAGAGAGGTTACAAAAATAAATTCGTTTTTGTTTGGCGTGAGATAGAAGTGAAGTTGTGACGATTCTTCAAGTGAATAAACTATTGCAGCGGCACACTTGCTCAAACGATGTTGGATTGGAACCAAATAAAACAATGCAAGCTCACACTCCTTATCTCTCTAGGACACCCTACGCCTTACAGACAAATTGATGGGTACAAAATTCTGCACAATAAAGCATTCTTGTAGTTTTTTCGTAGGACCAACGGTTTCTTTAAATACACGCTGTACTCTTTGATCTTAAGGATAAAATTACAGTAATAACGAGTTCCACAACTAGTTTGAGGATTGAATTTTAAAAATATACCATAAGCCGAATCGAGGGGTCATTGTACAATATTAAAACAACAAGGTTCCCAAAATAAAATATTTTAAGAAAATCGCTTATCACAGCTACCCTACTGTATCTCCATTCTTGTATTCGGCATCAAGGGTCAGCAGTCAGCAGAGGGAGTCTTACCTTACTGCGTTCCGGTCTTTTCCTAGCGTGTACCTCCATAGCCTGTAAGTTCTGCCTGCAGCCTGTTTAGTATGTCAGTATTGAATCGTTTCCGTCGCAAGAAAGGAGTGTGTTTGTCTGTGCCTAATTTATTAGAAGCCAAAATGGATTGTGTTTGTTGCATTTGCATCGAATCGCTTAAAAATAGACGACAGAGAGTGTGGTTTGGCTACATTAAGAGAAGCCAGTATTGATAAATGAGGCTTAAACCCTAATGAGTGAGGATGGATATTGAAAAACGATGTTGGATTGAAACCAAATAAAACAATGCAAGCTTACGCTCCTGATTTTCTTTTAAATCTGATCTTCTGTAATTTCACCAAAGGTTGTAAACCATTGAGTGGATGTAGAAAAGTGAGGATCAAATGCTCGTCAATTTGTGGTTATTGCAATGGGCAATCGTGTTTTAATGCAATACAATTGAAGATATCGTAGACGACCAGTTTTATGAAGGAGAGAATGAAAATGGATTGGAGGAGACATTTTCTACAAATTATCTGGAACAAAGCGACATAAAAGGAGAAGAAGAAGAGGGTGAAGAAGCATAACATTGCTCTATTTTGACTTTTAAAAGTATTGAGAGGATATTTTGACCGACTGAGAACGTGGATTTGGCCTGAAAGGGGCATACCGCATTAAAAACGCGCCTTCCACTCAACCTTAAAGGTGGTGTGAAATAGAGTACTTCGTATTGGATTTGCACTTTTAACGTTGGTCGAACGAAAAAACTATTAGAATACTTTATTGTACAGAATTTTATTTGCTAGGTGTCCTATACCTAAAGTCGAAACAGAAATATATGCGAAAACAAATGTTGCTGCATCTGCGCCCTATAACTTGTAAAGCTCAAGGTCAAATCAAGAGTACTTTTCCCCAGGAGGTTGTTTGAAAACACTAATAAAGGTGTGCACAAAAATGCAGTTTACTTTTAATTTATTCCTGTCAAGAATCCTTACTTGACTGGACTAATGAGTGTTTTATAAATGGCGACCGACTAAATTTACCTGGAACCTTCAATGACGTTATTCGATGTCCAGTTTTAATAAATATCATTATTTCGTTACGAAATTTACGGATTCAAGAAAAAGTAATTTTTAGAATTTCTGATAAGACCATCGACAATTCTTGTATCTTTTATCGTAACTTAATGAATAATTTATTGTAACTTTCACTGTTAGTTAAATTTAAATTATATACATATTTATCTTAATGTTCGTTTTCTTTCTGAGTAATTTTCCTCCACCAAATCAGCCTTATCTCTAGTTTTTAGAAGAACGTGATGTGAAGATAAAGTGATAACAGGAGTTTGTGATAAGAAGATTTAACAACAATTTTTTTTATCTCTATTTCATCAATGCATTAGAAGAACGTGAAGTCAAGCCAACCTGATAACAAAACATTACGATAAGAAGATCATACAAATCGTGATTCATTAGTAAAAATCAACATCATTCCCAATAAATACCTTTTTTTAATTATTAAATAGATCTCATTCTTCTATAAACAATATGTTATATTTATTTTTTTCTATAAAATTGTTTACTTATTGCAGCAATGAATAACGCTGATATTTATAATGAAGTACATTGAAATACATTTTTTTATTTATTGATAAATACATCTCATTTTACTATAAAAAATTGTATCTTACCTTGATAAATTCCTTTAATGCTTTATAGATAGCTTCACAAACTTCTATAAGGACTTCTGAAATAGTGGATTTTTCAAGTCGAAATATATGTGTAAGCGTACTTAAACTACATCCAGTTGCAAGAAAGTAGAGAACTGCCTGCAATTTTGTTTTTGCAGGAATTGCACTTCTAAAATAGGCATCCTTACGTTGAATTTGTGACTGCACTTTCATTAACAGAAAATTAAAACAATTTTCAGTCATTCTTAAAGTTCCGAAGTATTCTTTAGGGTCTTCTAATGCCAATTCTTTGAGAAGAGAAGTAGTGCCGCCTAATTCATCTCTTCTCTGAATCCATTTTCGTATCCATACATTTTTTGCTTTTGACATATTAATTTCTTCTTCAACTTCTTCTAAATAGACATAGACATTGCAATAAGCATTATTAGCTAATTTAATTTGTTGCGTTGCCTGTCCATGTTGCAAATACACTAGCTACTAATTTACTAGACAGCTTAGTAAAGTGCAAGAGCGAACGATTTTTGGCGAGTTGCTACTAGCTCAGTTTCTAATCTACTCGCCACTCGACTAAATTACTCGCCAACTGCGAACGATTTTTGGTGAGTTTACTAGCTCGGTTACTAAATTACTCGCAACTCGACTAAATTACTTGCCACTCGACTAAATTACTCGCCAGTCGACTAAATTACTTGCCAAGAGCGAACAAGGCTTTAGGGTGCAAAGTATGTAACAGAAACACTAACCAGGTCGACCGAGAAGTAACCGGTGTGTCCGGAAACACCAAACTAAACAACCGACCGCGTTCGTAAACTTCCGGTTGTTTTATCGGTCGACCGCTTCGACCGAAATCGAAACACGGTTAGTCCGGTTAGTAACCATAATGTTACCTTTTTTGGCGGAATGTCATTGTTCTTTTATAAACATTTGATTACGTTTTATAAACATTGAATACATTGTCGTTTTTTTTTGCTAATCTTTAATATTATTTTTTATATTTAGTTTTTGTGAAACATGGACTTTTATCGGCACTCTTTTACTTCGTTATTCACCGTGCGTGGGCGACACTAGCGCTAACTTAGCGGCTGTTTCGTAAGTACTGAGGGTATTGGCTCATCTGTCAAAACATTCAAACTCGCTTCTATTTGTGTTACAACAAAATTTTATTCAGTGAAAATTAATTAGTGTGTTAATTAGTGAAATATTTATATTTAATAGTAAAAAAAAGACAGCAATGAGTGGAAGAAAAGGCAATAATCAGTGTTGTGTGGTAAATTGTCATAATACTTGTGGAACAAGTGAAAAATCTGTGTCTTTTTACCGGTTTCTTGGTTGACCTCACGAAAAGGAATTAAAAAGTAAATGGATTTTAGCTGTTAACAGAAAAAAGTAAGTAATAATTAACTTAAAATATAATACGTTATAACATTTTTAAATTCATAGTGTATGTAAATAAATATCTTGTACCTAATTTAGAAAAACCCTTTTTTTTTAACCAATACATTTTGACCAAAACTCTTTTTTAATCAACAAAACTTTATTAAACTAAATCGATCATATAATTTTCTTACTTATTTCAAAATGTGAAGGTATACTTACTCGGTTATTTGATCAATTTTGTAATTGTTAACAAGATGATCCTACTAAAAATGTATACACGTCTACTTACCTACAACTAATTTTGTACAAATTAAACCAGCTAGGCCATCAGCCATTTACAATCTTAACTTCTGTAGTATGATATTAGCTGTAAGGTGTTAAACAATTTGCGGTTTTATATTAATGAGATTTTATCATATTTTTGTTTCAGTCCCGACGGTTCGCTTTGGCAGCCAGCTGATCATTCGAGAATTTGTAGTTGTCACTTTGTTGGTGGAAAAAGATCTCACCACCCCTTAAGCCCTAGCTACATTTCTTCAATATTTCCTAAGATATACAAAAGAAGAGCTCCAGAAAGTTCTGAAGGAAGGCACAGCAGATACAAGAAAAGGGCCCTTTCGAAACCATCAAGTTCAGCACCAGTTCCTACTTCAGCTCCGCCTCCACTTGACTTACCGGGAGGTATCGATGATTATGTTGAACCATCCTTGACCTCAGATGCAACAATTCAAGTATATGTTCCACCAAAAGATGAAGATAATGTTTTCAAGTTAATAAGTTTATTTAATAATAATAATGATGTAAGTAGGGTAGGGCGGGGCTAGTTGAGCAATTTTTTATATAATCTATAATAACTCCTAAACGGTACATCCGATTTACTTGATTCCTTCAACGTTTGATAAGTAATTTACCCTTCTTTAAATGTATTCAGAAAATAAAACTATTTAAGTTTGGTTTAGAAACTATTATCATTAATGCGAGAAACCTCCTACTTGCTCAACCTGCCCCATAGTAGGGGTAAGTTGAGCAAGGGCATGGGGCAAGTTGGGCAATGGAAAGAATAGGTTAATGGTGATGTGGAAATTGCTCAAAACTACAGTAATACTTCAGTTGATAATCAAATATATATTTTTTAAGTTCCATCTCTAATGTAGGTACAGAAACAACAACAAACAAACAACAAACAAATCTGAAGCAAATATAACACACTTTTACGACATAACTTATTATTTATCTTTGGATATTATTACACTCATAGTACTTAAACTTATGCTTTATTATTAATTTTTAAGGTTAAAAAAAATGTAAATATAAAAACAATATAAAAATTCGAGATTAGTAGGTAATTTCGAGGTTAGTAATGTAAAAATATTGATGCAGGGTTTATCAACAGTCATCTTGTGACGTTAAATTCTTTTACAGCTGCGTTCATGCTCTTGTACCCGGCCACACAGATTTTGCAGCTTCACTTGACTGTTGACTCGTAGCAGAACCCCTTGACGTTTTTTCGTTTATATGTCCGCATCCTAAAATGAAATGCAAGACATTTAACTTTTTCTTTTTTTTTATTAATAATTTCAAAATTATAAATACAATTATTATAAAAATTGTTATTACAAAGTATAAAAAGGCATACCTATTTAGCCGTCTGCCAGAGTCTGCTTAGTATTTGTAAAAATAAAAAATAAACATTTAACTTTTTGTCGTAGTATAAGAGTGGGGCAAGTTGAGCAAGCCTGCCCAACTAGCCCCGACTAGACTTATAGAAAAAAAGTTAAGTTATGAAAAAAACGGGTAGACTTGGGACTAAATAACTAAGTATAGTCAAAAGTACAATAAATACATAAAATATAAACACTTACGTGATTGCAGATGGTTGTTTTAGTACGAGTCTAGGAGAAAAATGGCGGTCCTCGGTTTTTTTACTTTTTACTAAGAAAATTTAAAAAAGTGTCTGTCATCTTTCTCGATTGTCTTAGGGCAACTGAAGGTCACGCGATGCGTTCTCCTTCTTCGTTCCCATCTTTCCATCATTTGAAATATTTTTGTGACATGCATAGTTTTAGAGATATTTAAATTGCCCAACTTACCCCTATGCTCAACTAGCCCCGCCCTACCCTACTCAAGCCAATATTACTGCTCAATTACCTCTATTTAAGGTAAAGCATGAAGATAAATTAAGTGGACCTGATTCTGAAAGTTTTGATTTTACCTGTTTTGTGGATATGAGTCACTTAAAACTGATTCAGAATTAAATTCTCTTACAGGAGTGAACCGAGAAGTTTTTAATATGTTAGTTAAAATTATTCCTGTATTATCCGGTTTTAAAGTCACCAATGAAAACAGAATTCCTATTTTTTTAATGAAAATAAAACTAGGGCTCTCCTTTTCGGCTATTGCTGTATTTTTTCGATTACACAGAACTTCAGTGTCCAGAATATTTTTTAATGTGCTTCTAGTATTAGCAAGAAAAACTGCCAATTTTATATTTTGGCCTAGTAAAGAGACTATTATGTCAAGTTTGCTACAGTCCTTTAAGAAAGATTATAGTAACTGTCGAGCAATCATTGATTCTACTGAAATTAAGACTGAGCAATCACCGACTGTAAGTCAAAGAATATTCATGTACTCATATTAAAAATCGGCTTACATAGTTAAATTTTTGATTGCCATCACCCCTAATGGTTTCATTAGTTTTATTTCAAAATGTTATGGGGGCCGAGCAAGTGATTCATTTATAACAACGGACAGTGGCTTTTTAAATTTATTAGAACCTAATGACCTAATACTAGCAGTCAAAGGTTTTCCTGGAATCAAAACAACTGTAGCAGATCATAATGCTGTCCTTGTGGTTCCACCGAGGCTTCATCATGGTCATCTTACTGGAAGAGAAACAGAAGAAACTTACAACATTGCTAGTGTACGAATTCATGTTGAGCGAAGCATTCAAAGAATAAAAATATATAATATATTACAGAAGTTGCCGACTGAACTGCTTCCTTACATTGACGATATTACACATATGTGTTGCGTTTTAGCAAATTTACAACCTCCAATAATTTCAGAACAAGTCTAGCTTGTAATTAAATTTGTTCTTCCTATTGACCAAATATTAATTTCTTAAGTGCAATTGTTTAACTTGTTTCTATTGACTAAATATTAATTTCTTAAGTGTTATTTTTTAACTTGTTTCTATTGACCAAATATTAATTTCTTAAGTGTAATTGCTTAACTTGTTCCTATTGACCAAATATTAATTTCTTAAGTGTTATTTTTTAACTTGTTTCTATTGACCAAATATTAATTTCTTAAGTGTAATTGTTTAACTTGTTCCTATTGACCAAATATTAATTTCTTAAGTGTTATTTTTTAAGCTTGTTTCTATTGTCCAGATATTTAGTGGATTGTTATTTCATTCAGACCATCCCTTTTTAGGGTCCGTATAGGCAAAACCAAGGACCCTTATATTTTCCTGCGTGTGTCTGTCCGTCCGTCCTCTCGCGTGCTCTCACGGCTACACCTTTCGTCCGATCACTTTGAGATTTGGCATGCATGTGTCTTGTACCTACCCACATATTTTAAAAATATAGAGACTTAAAAAAATATTTTTCAAAAAAATTAGGGTAAAAAAACTTAAGGGTTAAATTTTTTTTTTTTCGACACCGTGAGGGGTATCATATGAAGGGGGTCGAGCTGATTACAAAAATGTATAATTCTTTGGATATAACTTTGATAGGGCGAGCGTAGGTAAGTTTGAAGTTGGTGTGAAACGTGCCCCCCCCCCCTTCTATCTCGCTTACGTGAAGTGCAAAAAATCTGAAAATATTCCTGAACATTCTTCGACCAAAAGTAAAGATACCATTTTTTGGAAATTTCGAAAAAAATATTATTTTATTTTTTATTGACAAAATACGTTTTTTTTTATATAATTACGGTCTTTTCGATATATTTATATGGTTGTAGTCCGGTTCAGTGGCAAAAAAATACTTTATCAGAGTGTGTTTTGAGAATATCAGACCCTTAGAATGATTCAAAGTAAGCTTTTTAGCATTTAAAAAAAACACTGTTTATACACTTTACAGTTAAACACAATATAGTGTGGCCTACGGACCCTCGCTGTGTGCTGACTAGCACACACTTGACCTGTTTATTGTTTACTAAAGACACATCCTGAGCCGTCTTACAGGTGAAGAACTCCCATCTAAGAATCTAAATAAATAAAAAATATTAAGGTTCTTTGACTGTATGTATTAAATCGTAAGGGAAAAATAACTAAGGCAGCAGTCCTTTAGTTAAGCTATTATACTTTCATCAAAGCTATCACCAAGTGAATTTTACTGGTGCTGGTTTTATTTTTGTGATTGTTATACAGAATCACTGATGATATATATGAATCACTTTGCAAAAGCTTTGATATAAATAATAGCTCGACAAAAGGTGTGTTGTCTTTATTATGTTTTCCCTTATATGTACTCGTAAATAAATAAGTTAGATCAATGGTAGTTTGTCATAATCTTGAATCTACAAATTTTGCAGTTTTTAGTTATCTACCCTGGCCAATTCAAATAAGTTTACTTTTTCATCAATGCTAAATCCAACAGTATGACTACCTGCTGGGGGAAATTATACATGAACTTGTTACCTTTTTGGGTCATTATAATATGTTTTCAACTTACGGAGAAAGTAAAATTTCATAAAATTGTAGAATTATAGTTTTGGCTAAGTACCAGTTATATTTAATTGCCAACGCAATGACCTGAGCTAAATGGTGGGATCTGAATCTACCTTACTGATAGTAACATAAAAGCCTCATTTCAATGAGATGTGGCTTGAAAGATCCTCATTATTACTAGGTGGCTAAACAGTATTATTATTGATATGAGAGAGTTAGTGAGATACGGTCTAAAAAAAAAAACTAAGTTTTTACCAACTAGTTTCGTAAAATATATTTACATCATCAGGGTAACTTACATATGGGCTTTTAACTTACAATTTTTTTTATTTTATTAATATAAACAAACCTGTTTTATAAATTGAAATTATTGACAATTAATGTCTGTTAAAGAATCTTGTCTTGTTTCTACATAAGAAGAGAGATGAATAACAAATTTAAAAATTGGATATAATATTGTGATAACAGATACTGAGGTTATTGGTGTCAGTTCTAAAATTTACGGTGTTATTAGTAAATTTACGGTGTTATTACGGTGTATGATATTTCTTCTATAAAAATTGGGTTCTTGAGCAAAGACTATGGGATTCAGAAATCAAATTTATGGTTAGTGGAGTAGAAGTGATGAGTAAGGGCCGTGGGGTTGGGGCAGTTGGGTTTGAGGCTGAATTCATGCTGGTATAGATGCTTGTGCAGGTACTGGGAGGTTTGGCCAATATAAGATGAATCACATTCAGAACAATTAATTTTGTAAATTACATTAGATTTGTTAGTAAGAGAAGTTGGGTCTTTGAGCGTGGAGTATAGTCTTTTGACAGTGTTAATAGGTTTGAAAGAAATTTTAGTGGTGGGGGATTGAAGTATTTTTTTGACTTTTTCAGATAGACCTTTTACATAAGACAGTGAACAAAATTTAGCATTACTACTATCAAGTGGGATGTTTGGAGCTGCGTTATTATTATTATTTCTAGTATTAATTATTAAGTTGATTATGTTTTGAGGGTAGTTATTATCTTTAAGGCTTTGTTTGAATAGGCGAATATTTTTATCATGAAAGGAGATATCAGTAAGAGAGAGAATGCGATAAGGAAGGATTTGGCAAAGTTAAATTTTTGAGTATAGGGATGGTGTGAGAAATAATTTAAAAGTCTTCCGGATTTTTGGGGTTTTCGGTACCAATCAGTAATAATAGAATTATCATGTTTACGAATAACTAGCATATCTAGAAAAGGTATCTGGTTATTAATTTCGGTTTCAGAAGTAAATTTAAGTCGAGGATGAAATGAATTGAAAGTGTCTATAACAGTAGGAATTAAATTTTCAGGGATGGCAGTAATCATGTCATCTACATATTTAAAAATAAATGGTAAATTGAATGGTAATTTTGGTAGAGAAACTTGGATGAGTTTGGTGAGGACAACTATAGGTCCTAAGCTAAAACCCATAGCAGTACCAAATATTTGCGAATAAAATTAATTTTTATATGAGAAATAACCATTATTGAAACAAAATGTAACACATTCAATAAATTTGATTTTGGGTATAGTGGTGAGGTTTTGAAGGTTGTTCCGTTTTTCATTGACAATATTAATAACAATATCAACTGGGATGTTTGTAAAAAGAGAAGATACATCAAGTGAAACAAGAATATGTTGGTCAGGAACTATAATTGAAATGATTTTAGATTTGAACTCAAAAGAATCTTTTAGGTTGTACGTTGGATCTGAAAGATTTTGTAATAAATTAGTAATGAATTTAGACAGGTTATATGTGGGAGAGGGTATTGAGACAAGGTCGGCAAGTATAGGTCCTAAGCTAGAACCCATAGCAGTACCAAATATTTGCGAGTAAAATTCATTTTTATTATTATTTATACATCAAACCACCAAAGTAGTTTAACTTAGACAAGAGTTATACAGGAAAAAAAATTAAAGAGGTTTAATGATTGAAGAAAAGAATATTTTACTTTGAATTTGCATAACTTAAAAACAAAATTTAAAACCTATCTACAAATTTAAGTAATATATATTATATTTATACAAAAACTAAATTTAAAACCTATGTACAAATTTAATTAATTTATATTATATTTATACTCAAAAACAAAACAAACTAAATTAAGTAAAATAGAACTAAACTATTTTAATATGTACAAAAAATTAAAGTCTATATTTTGATATTAGCTTAGGTAAGTAATATTTAAAATAAAAATGACTCAATTTTTCAATATACTGAGACAAAAAAATGTTATCTCTTTTTATTTAAATATTTATGCTCGACTCAGGAAATGAACTGCCATAAACAAAAAGATTTCCTTCGTTAAGACCGCAGCAGTAAAGCTGGATTTGTACTTGTGTGAAATACTACATTGAAAATAATGTAGGAAACATTACTTATATTATTATGAGCTATAGGCCGGTCCTTGCAGCTTGAAGGGCATTTAATTTCTACTAGAGGTCGACCAAGAAGTCATGGAAATCTGAGGAGGGCGCTAGTGTCGTTTTTTGGTGTCATGTATAGTCAGTTTTTAATAAAATAGACCATTGTCAAAAAACACAGTGATGTTCTTTTGTTTTAATAATTTTATTTTTGATAACTTCTATATTTTTTTTTTGCAACAGGCAACACTGTACCTGATAAGAAATCACTAATAATATACGATAATATCTTTATATTATTATTTATTGATTATTCATAATAATATTCTTTAAATCTAAAGGTAAGTGTCCATCTGAGACTTTTTAGCCTCGAGACTCGCTCTCGATACTAAAGTCACAAGTGGACGTGGGGCTGAGACTAGTCTCGGAGAGTTACCGCTGAAGTGTCGGAGACTCACAGAATCCCAAGTCGACAAGCTCTTCCCCTGTGTCTCGAGACTCAGTCTCAGAGTTCGAATCCGTTTTGAAATGCTGAGACTAGTCTCCGAGACAAACCTTCACTACATCCCTTCAACTAATACATTTATATAGTTTTCTTCTTTTGTATGCTAATTTAATTCTCTTTATTCTCATATTCTGAACAACATTAAGAAAAGAGTATTCGTTTCTCCTGATCGAGCTTTATGAAGTTAATGATATTTTATGAAATGCTGAGAAATGTTTTATGAAATTATGGCTAAGTAAAAAATACCGTATTGAGGGTTAAAAGATATAAAAATTGGTATGCGAAACCGGTATTGTTATCTGCTATATAAATCACCTAGAAATAAAATATTATAACTAAAGCTGACAGAAGAATATATATATGTAATATATAATTTATTTCCTAAAAACGGAATAAACATAGCATGTGATATTTTTATACTACATTTTAATAATTTATTAGAGCTAAATACGTATAATTGATATTTATATAAAAAATATAGGTAATACCAAACATTTACTACTAAATTATTTATCTACATAGATAAAGTTTTGTCTGTAGTATATACAGACAATTGTCCAGAATTGAACATTTTTTGAATACTTTTTCATTTCAAACATTAAGATGATTAAAACCAGCCTTAACTTTTTCCTTGTGTATCTGATGTATATAAATCCGTCGCCACCGATACAAAACTGGCTGAACGAAATATATTTTTACGCTATGGTGTGGACCAACATGTTGCACATGTTATAGGTTCGGCTTTATTGAAAATTATTGAGTAAAACCCGAGTTAATTATAAAAATAAAATGATTGTGCAGTACATAGTCGATGCCTCACGTAAAAATGGATATTACTTGGTATTTTGAACATGAAAAGATCTATTGTTTAAAACCGGTCTATCGTTCTTTCATTTTAAATTATTATTATTGTTTTTTTTTTTTTTAAAAAAGAACTATTATATTAATTGCCTCGTTTAGCATTGTACTTTTATTATCCGTAATGTGTATGTACTGTCATAAAAAGTTTACTTTTTCATGGTTTTTTCTTAAAAAGGGATCTTTAATCGTTTGGCCTACATAATAAACCTAGCAACTCATTCCCAGCATGCTAGTTATTAATACGTATTTTATTATTATAATATTGCAATGTTTATAGGAATAGCGTCGCAAAATATAGTGTCTTTCTACGAGATTTGCCAAAAAATGGCAGAACTGCTTTGCGTCTTCGATTTCTAGATCATTTACTAGAGTGTGCAAATCCCAGCCCAACTTCTCCATTTTTTAAATAAAAAGTTGTTAGGCAAGCATCAATACGTAAAATCAATGCTGACGGGGATCCTCCCTTGGGCGAGTCTCAGACGAATCTGCGGGATGATCTCAGGTGGACACAAACCTGAGAGTAATCTCGGAGACTCGACTCTCCGAGACTCGACCAGGGCTGAGGTTGCTCTCAAGTGGACAAGGTTAGGAGACTAATCTCGAGACTAGATCTCGTGATTTAGTCTCAGGTGGACACCTAGCTTAAATAGATTTTCTTCTTTCTTAATCTATTTTATTTATAAAAAAATATAATGGGGAAAAACAAACTAAAAATTTGCAAATATTATTTTGATTAATAGACCACAAAAGAACAGTAACCTTAACCGATAACATAACGAATACAGCAACCTTCTTCAGAATCCAAACAAAGTTGAAAACCTATGTGCTCTAGTCAAGTCCTTATGATTATTTTAATTATTTATGGTGTATTTTTAATTTTTTTAGTATCTTTTGTTTTTATTTTTGTTACCTATAAATATCTATAGATTTTTATCTATCTTTTTTATCTAATATATTTCTAATACTTCTAATATATTTCTAATAATATAATACATATATAATACATTAAAATAGAAAGAATTTGACTGAGATGAAACAAAGAAGTATTCAATTTCTTTAAAAAATATTTAAAAAATTAAAGACAAATATTAAAAATAGAACTAAATTGAATAAGAACCCTGTAAGCGAAACGTAAATAAAATAAGAAGTTTGTTTGGATTCTAGAGCGAACACAGTTGACGTACAGAGTTGCCAACATTACAAGCCCACTTCTGTCCTCTATTGTCATTGAGAGCAATCATTTTTATAATAACAAATACATATTAGGTTTGTTCTAACCCCGTTATTTGTAGCATCCTTTGCACTTGCATCATCCCGTGGATTTGTGGATCGTACAAAAATCGTTTAGGAAAGTTGTAACTATAATTCGTACTCTATAAAAACAAACAAAACAGGAAACCTAACAGATTGGAAACCTTCCTGTTGTTATTCGTGAGATTTGACATAACTGCGCATGCCATACAAACTAGAAATGGGTATTGTGTTAGCACCCAACTGTACTGACTTCGGCAATACTCGGAAGTTCCGATTTTAAACGAAGTTAAGCTTTCCGTTTCTCCCGTGTTCATGACTTCTTGGTCCACCTCAAAGCGTAATACATTGCTACCAACATCTACAATTAGTCCATCAGGGCTAGCACATAACCAGGGTTGGTTGTGATGAATGACCAAGCCACACTGATCTAATACATTGATGTTAAATGTATTACTAAAATATTCAATGGCCTCCTTCTCCTTTTTTAAACCATACAGAACATTTTCCTTTCCTCTACCTGTAATAGCTTTTTCTTATATCAGTGAGTCAACAAGGCCTTCAAAATTAGACTTTCTAGTTTTCACTCGATGACATCGACTGGCAGAGAGCCTGATGAGCCTTTCCTGGAACCAGGTCGAACTTTTACTTTGTTCGAATGAAGATTGGTTGGGCTTAAGCCTGCGGTACGGGAATAAAAATTTGGTATGTGGACTGTAGGTTTAACGGGTAAGTTAACGGAAAAGGCGCTAAGTTAATACGGCATGTACATGGTAGAGTACCTGATAGTACGTCTGACTTCTGACATATACCGAATACCAGGGCGTAACAGAGTCTGGAACTAATTGTGTAGTGACCTAGCCATGTACCTGTGAAAGCGGGAAAAACAAACCTATCTGAATGTGTGTGTGTGTGCATGTAAAGTATAACTAACTAAATGTAAAAATAAAATTATACTTATCGGGGGGATGCCCTTAGGTAGACGGTTGATGAGAGGTTCTCGAAGTCTCGACGAAGATGTATAGAGCGGGTGCGGGACAGCTAGACGTAACCTCTCACCTCTGAGTTTGCTATGCAACTGACCGTTTATTGATGAGATATATCGATCCTCCCTTCTCTCGTCCTAAGGGATCGATATAACGGAATCGAGAGCAACATACTTATTCTCGTATTTATAAACGGACGTTTTATCAGCGGCGCAAACAATGATAGATAGATTGATTTTAAAATAGAATAATTTAAACTCACATTATTGAAATAGAAAATGTCACTTAAAACATTAATTTCAGACATATTAAAGTCAAAAAACACTGGGTGCTGGTCTTGTAGAGAAACCACACTGTTTATTATAATTTTGTTAGTTTTTAAAGAAGTAATATCAATCACCGAATCAATCATTTCAACAATCAAATTCAACCGTTGTTGCTGCAATTAGCGACTCTCCTCTCCTTTCCTATGAAATCATAATTTTTAATGGTGAAGTGGTTGTCATCATATGTGGTAAATCACAGAGCACAACATCGATTTTTAATTTCTTTTTTCCAAATAACTCCATGATCTTCTTCCCTTTGGAGTACTGAGTACTTTCTTCCCGGGCAGATGGAGCTCATTCGCAGGGCCTGGAAGTTTTTGATTGACCGCTTTCTTTGTTAACATACCACAAACAGCAGCAGCATGTTTGCAGATACTTTCTCCAGCAGGACACTCACACTTACTGCTCACTAAGCTCCTATCTTCATTAATCTATAACAATAATAAAAAAAATCATTAGAAATATGTACATAGACTTCAAGTAGTAGGACTTATGTTTTTCACACTTTACTATTTTGAGACTCAAAGACAAACCCTTCACTAAGACCTCTACTATCCTAACTAGGGCAATTCTTAAAACATTAAATCTATGAATTGTGCTAGTTACTGCTAATGACCTAATATAATATAATATAATAGCGATATAATCTAGAAAATTTCAAAATATCACTTTTATAATGCAATATTATCCGTGTTTTTTATTATTTACATAAATGATATATTCTAGATTATATCGCTATTTTATTGATCTTTTTACACACCAATTTTCAAATAAAAAGCGGCACCATTTAAAATTTTCCTATTGACCTGAAACTTTTCAAAAATCATTTTTTCATGTATTCGCACAAAGTTAGGGGTTGGGAGCTAAAATTAAAAAAATGTTCATTATTAAGGCCCATCCTATTGCACAGTGCAGGGTTCGGAGTCAGAGGCTTTACCGGAATGTTTAGGTCATTCTTGTTTCAGATTTCGGCTGCTATCAGCGCCCACGGACTGTACTGTAACTACAAACTACTATTTTTTTTGGCATTTGTAGTTGTTTATGAAACCTTTTTCTTGGTTATATACAAATACTTACTTCTTATTAGTTCTCGTCTTTTGATTCTTGTTTGATTTTCTTCGTTTCGATTTATTTTTTTAATGTTAATATAATAAAGAAAGAAACGCTTATCATAGTAATAAAAATAAAATAGTAGAATGCCTCCACTTCCATTCTAAATGTGGGAAGAAACGTTTCATGTTCTCTAAAAATTTTTTGGTTTCAAATTTCTAGAGTATCTGTTAGTCCATCTCCAATAAACCGGAGCTAAGATACAAATCAAGTGTGATAATGAGGTTTATTCTTCAATACACGAGCTGCTGCAGATTTTTCAACTCTACCAGTGAGCATATCTACTGCAGAGAAATCCTTATCTACCCTTCGTAGATTGAAGAACTGAAGAAACATTTAATTCAAAAAATGTGGCTCACAAAATGTGATTGGGACGATGATCTCCCACCCTCAGAAATTCAAATTTCGCGCGATTTTATCGAACAGTTGCCCTGTTTATCAGCTGTCCGTATACCGAGATTCATGTTTTCAGTTATCACTTATCAATGCCAATTAATCGGGTACTGTGACGCGGGAATTACCGGTTACGGCTTTGTTATATATTAGGTGTAATTCTTTTAACAAAGTCAAAATCAGCCTAGTTAAAGCTAAGACTAAAGTTTCACCCTTTAAAGTGTTAACCATACCACGTCTCGAATTATGTGCCGCTCTTTTATTAGCCGATACATTGAGCTCTCTTCAAACCCTCATAGATAAACTCCATATTGATAGTATAGTATTATTTTCGGATTCCACAATTGTTTTAAGTTGGCTTCGCACCCCGCCTCATTTATTAAAAACCTTTGTCGCTCATAGAGTTGTTAAAATCACGGACGCCACACGTAACTGTCAGTGGCTTTGTAACAAAAATATATTTATATACAATTTTTGCTCGGTTGGAGTCGTCAACGCCTACAATTGTTCGTTTTTTTATTTCCATATCGATTTCCTATATCGATCGTTTTAGCTTCAGATTATCTCAGCTATCGATAATTTCCCCTATCGATACCTGTGACGATACTCCCTTGGACGACGGGACGACACCAGGCAGACGCCATTTTGCTGTTCTCGTGAATTTTGTGTTGTAAAAGAAGTTTTTCTCAGTAGAGGATTTATGTGGAATTTTCCCTCATTTTGGGGTTTTACGTAGTTCCGGTGGAGACGGATGCTGTCAGTTGGAGAGCTTCCGAAGACGGGACGTTTTTTGTATTTTCCTTCCATTTCCTCTTTTAGTACTCCACGTTTTGGATTAACCTGGTAAGTCCCATTCATATCATAATTCTATTTCCATTCGTTATTCTTTGGTTTCTTTCCTGTCCCCTTATTTCTTGGTGTCTCAGAACTTCCGACTTTATTGTCTATAGATACGGGTGTTCTTAGGTCCCTGGTTGGACGTTGAGGTCTAGGAGAGAAGAGAGACGTGGTTTGTCCTGTGTACCAAGTACCAAAGCAGCGGCAGTTCAACACTTTCAGATATTATACCTTTTTCTTTTTTTCTCTATCTCTTATGTGTTATATCTATTTATATCTTACCTATCATTTAAACAATATTCATATTCTCAACAGATTGGGGAAAAGGGTGGAAACTTAACATAAAAAGTGTATGCATAATTTTATTATTTCAATTCAGTTAGGGGGAGATCTCCATTATATGTTAAGCTAGGGAGTTTTAATTTTATGTTATCTTTAAATTACAATATTTTTTTATTTTTTATTTCTTCTCTTGTTTTACTCCTTTTCTCTTGTCACCTGCAGAGACCGGGTTTGGTCATTTATAAACCCCGGCAACCATATCACTTTATTATATTAATATCATGGTAAGTAAGCCCTCTAATAAAAAAAAATTACCTGGCGCTAAATTTTTATTCACCGGCCACACCTAAAAACCGTCTGAGTGTCGGAAAACCATCACAGCGACATATTCCTTCAGAATTAAACCCTGCTGATTGTTTTTCTAAAGGCCTTTTCCCTAAAGACTTGTTATCTTTCTCCCTCTGGTGGACAGGCCCTGAATTTTTAGTTAAACCTCTCGACGAGTGGCCCGTCGCCGATCATGAATTACTTGATGAAAACAATCTCCCTGAAATAAAACTCAGTCACTCCTCTTTTTTAGCTTCATCGAATTCAATATTTATTGAGTGGATTGAACAGTTTTCTTCTCTTTCTAAATTGCAGAGTGTTTTCATTTGTATTACGTTTTATTTTTAACGCTTCTAACCAAATTACCATTGATAAATTTAATGTTTTAAAATTATATTTTTCGCACTCTATTGATATGAATACGGGAGCTTTGCGACCTTTAGACCTAAATTCCGCTTTACACATATTGATTATTTTAACTCAAAAGCATTATTTCTCTAAAGAGTTAGATTTGTTACATAAGAAGCTTGAGTGTACTTCTAATGTGCAAAATTTATCTCCGTTTGTAGGTATTTTAAGGGTACCCACCCTTAAAAAACATCTGCCGCCCGGCAGGTTAAAAAATTCGTTTTTACCTCCGGACGCAAAAAACCCGATATTACTCCCGAAGAACGCGCATATCACTAGGCTCATTATTAATCACTATCATTTATTGTATTTACACGCCGGACCTCGTTCTTTGCAATCTCTTCTCTCTCGTCGTTTTTTGGATAGTTTCAGCTAGAAGTATCATCCGTAAGACTATTAGACAATGCTCTAAGTGTTTTCGTTTCTCTGCCAAACCGTTTCAACCCCTTATGGCCGATTTGCCTGAGTCCCGTGTATAACCTTCCAAGCCATTTTTTAAAGTAGGTTGCGACTTCGGTGGTCCTATTATCATAAAAGAAAGCAAGCGCCGTAATAGTTAACTCGCTAAAGCTTACTTTTGTATTTTTGTTTGTTTAAGTACCCAAGTAAGAGTTGTATATTTTTCTAAAAAATTTAAAAGTACAAAATAGCTTAAACGATTCGCTTTCTAATAGGAATATTAATTGGAAATTTAATTGTCCGAGCGCCCCTCATTTTAATGGGATTAGTGAGGCCGGTGTTAAATCTACCAAGTATCACCTTAAACGTATCATGGGTGAAAGACCATTTATTTTCGAGGAGCTTTTAACTATACTTTGCAAAGTTGAAGCTGTGTTAAATTCTCGTCCCCTCTGTCCATTGTCTTCAGACCCCACTGAGTACGACTGTCTTACCCCTGGCTATTTTCTAGTAGGTGAACCACTAGTGTCGGTAGTACAGCACAACGTTGAAGATACTCCTTCCAATCGTCTTAACAGGTGGCAACTTGTTCAACAAGTGACACAGCATTTTTGGAGACGGTGGTCGACCGAGTACCTACAAACGTCCACTTGTAAAACTTATACCCCTGCCCAAGCCAGCAGAGTCCTAATTTTTTTTTTTTTTTTCTTTCTTTTTCTTCTATTTGCCTTTCATTTGCTCCAGTGCCCATTCTTTTTGGAAGATGGTTCTTCAATTTTGATTTTTTTTCTAGTACTTTCTTCATTTTTGTTTTGAGTCAACTCATTTGGAAGTGAGTTCGCTTTTATAATTTCACTTCGAGGTTCTTCTGTTTCAATTTTGACAGATTTTCTTATTTTTTGGAGTAGTTTGAATTTCTTTTTCATAAAATTTAATTATAAATTTTGGTGGGCGGAAAATGTTGGGTCTTGTTCCTTTTTCTCCCTAGTTGAGTTTATCTTTTATATTTAATTATTTCCGAGGTTGTACTTATTTTGCCCAATATTTTTTTCCCATAAATTATTTCTATTTTATATATATATATATATATATATATATATATATATATATATATATATATATATATATATATATGTGTGTGTAGTTACTAATTACGTCCTAATGAGACTTACCCACGGGTCTAACGCGGGACGTATACTAGCGCTCGATTCTCGGCGGCCCGAGGAGTAAACAACAGCTTTACTCGGAACCCCCGCCCTAGTCTACTACTGCCTTACTCCCGCGGGAGAAGAGTCGAGTTCGAATTCTGTTGCCGGCACAGGAGCATCGTCTCCACTACATCTTGGTAAGTTCTCATCTATTTCAATAATATCTTTTATACTTATATATTGGTGCAACCTCTTAGCTCTATCTAAATATATTATATTATATTTTATTTCTCTTTCCTGTCCTTCAATTATGGGAGAACTTACCCTGAGTTAATTTTCTAGTTTCAACCTCTAAATTTTTGGTTTCAAATTTCTAGATTCTAGAGTATCTGTTAGTCCATCTCCAATAAACTGGAGCTAAGATACTAATAAAGTGTGATAATGAGGATTAAGTTGGATATTGTGGGGCAATTCTGCTCTGTTAAGTTGGCACACCTGTTTTTGAATAAAGTTGTTGTTCTGTTCGTGTTGATGTGTGTAATCTTGTATCCCTAAACATCTTGAATTTAACAGGTTATGGGCTCAGTAACGTATGCAATGTTTATGTAGTTAATTAATTTATGCCGGAATTTGTAATTGATTTGAATCGTGAGAAGTGAAATTTCTTTTATGTGTAAGAATGAGAATGTTGGTCAACCTGATAGTCGTCACAACATAATTGAAGAAGAAGAAGAAGAAAGTAAACAAACACATTCGATTTTCTCTTTACTGTCATCAACAAGAGAAAACCATTTTTTTGTAATAGACTCCGGATGTACAAATCATCTTTGCACAATTAATATGAAAGAATTTTTAACTGACTGTGAAAGTGTTGATTTAAAAATAAATTTTGCTAAAAGAGGTGAAAATATCAAAGCGCTTTTTCGTGGTAACTTGAAACTTGTGACTGAAGATGGACTTACAGTGAACTTATTGGATGTTCTTGTGTGTAATGATCTCAATTATAATTTACTATCGGTTAAAAAGATGGATAAAGCAGGAATGAGAGTATTGTTTGGTGACGGCATAGTGACTATTCTAGATCCAAGTGGCAACCAGTGTATGAAGGGTGAAGGCTTTGGGAATCTCTATGTCATTAATTTTGGTATTACTGCTCTGATATCTAAAGTTGAAGATATACATGGAAAACTTGATGTAAGGAGTAGAACTCTCATTATGGTTGGCTATTCTACTAACGGATATCTCCTGTGGGATAGTATTAATAGAAAAATTATCACCGCTAAAAGTGTAGTGCTTGATGAAACAAGTAAAAATCCAAGCTTCTATCCTTATACTGATCCTAATGTGGAAATTAATTATGATAACAGTATACCATTAAATTCTGATGTTCCCCATGAAATGAATGAAAATCAAGTATTCTTACCCCCGGAAAACCAGCTTATAACTAGAAAAAGTGATAGAGAAAAACGGATGCCTGTTCGATTTGATGATTTTGAAATGGATCTTATGGCGGCCCTATCGACAGGATGTTTATTGCCAGATGTCCCAACTACTTACGAAGAAGCTATACAACAAGGAGGATGGGAAACTGCTATCCAGGAGGAACTCCAATTATTGAAAGAAAACCGTACATGGGACTTTGTTTCCAAACCTAAAAATGAAAATGTTATTGATTCCAGATGGGTGTTCAGAGTGAAACAGTCAGATGTACCAGAAAAGAAAGCTCGACTGGTCGCACGAGGTTTTCAAGTGAATCCTCTAGGCGAAGAAGTTTATGCACCTGTTGCTAGAATGGTATCTTTAAGAACGTTGCTTGCTATTGCTGCTGAACAAAACTTTCATTTAGTCCAGTTAGATGTAAAGACAGCCTTTCTGTATGGTAGCCTCAAAAAACCAGTGTATATGTTTCCTCCTGAAGGTCTTAAGAACTGTCCACCCGGTCAGATATGTAAACTGAAAAAATCTTTATATGGTTTACCACAATCACCAAAGCGCTGGAATGATTGTCTGAATGAACATTTAGTTAATCTAAAATTTACAAGATCAATGGTAGACCCATGTACCGATTTTAAATATAATATTTTTTTGTCAATCTGGGTCGATGATTTAATATTAATGTCAGATAGTCTTAATAGTTTAAATGAAAATATTGTTAACCTTTCAAAACATTTTAAAATGAGCTTAATTAAAAGTACTGATAAAACAATTCAATTTTTAGGATTAGAAATAGAGATTAAAAATGACTGTATTAATACATCACAAAAACAATTAATTGATAAAGTAATATCAAAATTTGGAATGGCAGATTGTAAACCAAGTAGTGTTCCAGTAATTCCTAAAGTATGGGAAATTGATAAAGTTCATGAAGATTTATGTGATGAGAATATACAATATAAAGAGTTATTAGGAAGTTTAATGTACATAATGCTTGGCTCAAGACCTGATATTTGTTATGCAGTGAATCTATTTAGTAGATTTCAAAATAATTATTCTAAACAAATTTGGTATCAATTAAAAGCTGTTTTAAAATATTTAAAGCATACCAGAAATCTTGTTTTAAGTTTTAAAAGATCTGGTAAATCAGAAGTTATAATTGATTCTTTTGTAGATGCTGACTTTGCTAATGAATCAGATCGCAAGAGTATTTCTGGATTCATGGTTAGATTTAATAAAAATATAGTTTGTTGGAAATCAAAGAAACAATCAGTTGTCAGTATTTGAAGCACAAAAGCTGAATATATTAGTCTTTGTGATTGCATTTGTGAAAGTAAATTTTTGGTAAATTTAATTAAAGAAATATTATGCTTAGATTTTTTACAAATAATTGTGTATGAGGATAATCAATCCACTATTAAAATGGCTAGTACTTTTGAAACCAAAAGAACCAAGCATATCGATACTAAATTCCATTTTATAAAAGACTTGGTAATTAAAAAAGAAGTAAAAATAAATTATATAAGTTCTGAAAATCAAACTGCTGATATATTTACTAAAGCTTTAAATAAAACAAAATTTATTTTTCACAGAAATAATTTGAATTTATGTTGAAACTGTCTAATTTAATTTAAATCAAATTATAATTATTATTAACTACGGGAAACAGACAGTGAAAAATACACTCCAGCGCCGGGATTTGAACCACGGGCCTCTATATTTCCAGTATAGCGCTCTTCCATCTAAGCTACGCAGGATATAGAGGCCCGTGGTTCAAATCCCGGCGCTGGAGTGTATTTTTCACTGTCTGTTTCCCGTAGTTAATAATAATTATAATTTGATTTAAATTAAAATTTAACTTTCCGTAGTATGAAAACTACCAAAAACTTAAAAATTGAATTTCGAATTGATTGTACAAGGTACAGGTACTAATTGAGTACTTTATAATTATAAGCGTTAATTCTTGGTTTAGTTCTAATGTCATAAATATTGACTGTCTAAATGTATATGAATATTGAAAGCTTGGATTCGGGACCAGTTATCGATTACGGTAGTGAAAAATCATTCTCCTGCGTAGCTTAGATGGAAGAGCGCTATACTGGAAATATAGAGGCCCGTGGTTCAAATCCCGGCGCTGGAGTGTATTTTTCACTGTCTGTTTCCCGTAGTTAATAATAATTATAATTTGATTTAAATTAAAATTTAACTTTCCGTAGTATGAAAACTACCAAAAACTTAAAAATTGACTGTCTAATTTATTTATTTTGTTGAATGTAGCGTTATAATTTGTATTCTATATTTTTAATTTTTTATTAAGTAATTATTTTTGTACGTAGTAACCTTTTTACTAAGAAACTTCTTGGAATAAGTAACTTTTGTTTAATTTCTATACAACTTTTAAGTAACTATTTTATATATTTTAAAGTAACATTTTGTATGTTGACGTTAATACTTTTACTAATATTGTAATTGCAATTTAAGTTTATTTTTAGTACTCGCAGAATTGAGGGGGAGTGTTGGATATTGTGGGGCAATTCTGCTCTGTTAAGTTTGCACACTTGTTTTTGAATAAAGTTGTTGTTCTGTTCGTGCATCCGTAAGAGCTGTATGTGTGTAATTTTGTATCCCTAAACATCTTGAATTTAATAGTTTATTCTTCAATACACGAGCTGATGCAGATTTTTCAACTCTACCAGTGAGCACATCTACTGCAGAGAAATCCTTATCTACCCTTAGTAGATTGAAGAACTGGATGAGGACAACGATGAGGGAAGATAGACTTGAGGCTTTGCACTGGTAAATATCCACCGAGCAATTGCTGATAAAGTGGTCGATAAATTTGCCAAAACGAAGAAAAGGAAGTTGCACTTTGTTCTGTAGGCAAATAAATTAATTGGTGTTATCTTTCATGGGTATGTACTTTTACTTACACACCATAGTTTGATGGTGGTCTTGATTTTTAATTTAAATTTTGTTGATTAAACCCGCAATACTAATTTGGTTAATCAATATGAATGAACCTGGATTTATTGTAAAAGATACATTATACGTTTTTTATTGAGATGATTAGTGTGACGTCACAAAAGCTTTCGAAAATTTAACTCAGTGTTTGTTATGTTCCTTTCTCTTATCACCTCTTATCAAACCCATGTAAAATGAATGGGAGAATTTTCTCAACTTTTTAAATAATTAATTATTAAATTATTATTGATTTATATGAGTTTTCACCCTTTGAACATTGTTGTACCAAGTCTTTTTTAACGAGTGTAACAAAGAAAACATTAAAAACTTTCGTTTCAGTTATTTAAAATGAGTATTTGTGTGAAGGGTCATATCATGGAAAAAGCTATTTGAGTTATTAATCTTTATAATTGATTTTTTGTATTTCCTGGTGCCATAAAAATTAACAGGGTGTGTTCGTGTTCATATTGTGTGTCCGAAAATAAATTTTCCTTAAGTTTTGAAACTCAATGAAGTATACTCAGGGTACAGGACTTGTAGAAAGATAGTGATACTTAATCTGCCAGGTAATAAAAGATTATTTGCTAATAATATTTTGTTCCTGGTTACTTATATTTCCTGGTGCATTATATTTAACCGATGTTGGAACATAATTATATACTATACAATTGATCACTGATCAGCCTAGGAAAAAGACGTTGATGACGAGACAAAGAGCAGACTGATATTACTATTATTATTTGTGTATTTTTTGTTATCTAATTAACGAGTATAATAATATAAGATATGAGTGCCTCGCATGTATACTTGTTTAAAATTTTGATTAAAAAACTAATTTAATACATTAATTTAATATTACTTAAGTACTCTGACATACTTTTACGAAGAATAGCTTTGTCCTCCGAAAAAAATGAAGTATAGATGAAATTTTCATAACGCTCGAGAAGGTGGAAGACATAATATACAAACTAAAATAGAAAAACGATTTAAAAAATAAATAAGAACGGACCCGGACGGTATCACCACAATAAAACACACTCACAATAATACTTTTTTAAACCACTAGAACGGCAATTTTTAATGTTTTCTTATCTTACATTGTTAAAATAGACTTAGTATAATAACTTTCAAAGGTTGAAAAGTCTTATAAATTAATAATAATTAAATAATTAATTATTTAAAAAGTTGAGAAAATCCTCCCATTCATTTTACATGGGATTGATAACAGGTGATAAGAAAAAGGAACCTAACAAACCGAATCGAATAAATTATCGAAAGCTTACGCCATCTTGTGACGTCATTACTAATCATCTCTATAGTTTTGTAACGCCATGTGATTTTATTAAACCGGATCTTTTCGTACATAATGTGATTTTATTTATTTCTTTTAATATTACACCCACAACAAAGTTTATGGGCCCAGGACATTAAGAACTATACAAATTCGGGTTTTTAGTATTTAAAAAAAAAAAAATTGGGAGTGAAAAAGTTTTTTAGTGCGAGTTAAAAATTTGATTAGTGCGAGTTAACCGGAAAGGTAATATGGAAGGTGCTTGCAGCAACATTAAAAAACTATCGTCTAGAAGTGATTTCGTCAGCTGGAAGTATAGAATATTAAACATTCTTGATGGTAAAGGTTTGTCTCAATATTTACATAAAGAAGCTCTTTCAAGAGACGATAAAGAATGCGACTTTATCAAAAAGGATGCCCAAACAAAAACTATATTATCCTGTTTGATGGACGACGAGCAAATACACTTTATTCTGACGTGTAAAACTGCCAAGGAAATATGGGAAAACATAACTTCTAGATTTGAAGCAGATTCTCAAAGACGCAAAGTTGAAGCACTAAGTAATGTAAGCAGAATTACTATGCGCCAAGATGAATCCTGGAGCCAATACTTGGACAGGGCAGACGGAACTTTAGAGCAGGCAAGAGCTTTAGGAAATGAAATGTCCGAATCTGAGTTCATGATTAGCGTTTTACGAGGGTTACCCAATAAGTATTCTTTGGTTTCCATGCAATTCGATTGTAGGCCAAATGCTAAAATTGATGAATTAAGACATGCATTTAAAATGTTTGAAGAGAGAAAAAAGGTCGAGGAACCTCAACCCCAATCGTCCAATTCTGAGTTAGCACTAAAAACTTATCAAGATAATAAGAAAAAGGTACGTTTATATCCATGTAAATATTGTTCTAAGACAAATCATAAATCCTTTAATTGCTGGTTTAAAAAACAAAAGTACTCTAATAAACAACAAAAAAACAAGTACAATAATAAAAATCAACATCATTCAGCAAAAGCTGTTACCGATTTTGAAGCTGCCTGGATTGTATCAGCTGCATCTGAGGAGTTAAAACTAAATTGGATTATTGATAGTGCTGCTACTATAACCATGACTTCTAATAAAAATTATATAAAAGACGAGGCCAGAAGAAAGAAATATTAAATTAGCTGATGGCTCAGTAATTAAGTCACTTGGTATATTTAAAAATTGCTCATTTAAAAGTATTTGGTTGTTCTATTCTCTATTGGATTCCTAAGGTTCCGAGATCTAAGCTGGATGATAAAATGAAAAAGGGTATATTTATTGGTTATTCACGTATTAGAAAGGCATATCGCATTTACGATCTTGAAACAGAAGAAATAGTAGAATCAAGAGATGTCTCATTTTTTGAAGATCAATATATAAATATTAATGGTAATAATTAATATGTTTGAAACTAGTTCGTGTAATATGTATAATTATTTAATATTTACAACATTATAATTATGACATTGTTGACAAATACAAACTGACATATCAAATCTCCCCCCGATTTACAACTTCACAATTTGGTCTATATGCCTTCTCCAAATTTCTCCATCTTCCATCATTATTCTGTAAATAACAGCGCCTTCTTGATTTATTACCTTCCCTTTTCTCCATTTGTTTCCAGTCCTATAGTCTCTAACTTGAACTTTGTCCCCCGGTTGGACACTTCTTTTCGCTTTTTGGTGAGCGAATTCATTTTCGTTTCTAGTCAAAAGGTCGATTCTTGTTTTTATATCTCGCCCAAACATCAGCTTATAAGCTGACTGTCCTGTCGCATTAGGTGCTTTCCTTATTTGCATTAGAAGCATTGCAATTTTCGTTTCAATGTTGCCTTGGTCGTTTCCCATTGCTTTTAAATGATTTTTGATAGTTTGAACATTTCTTTCTGCTAATCCGTTTGATTTTGGGCAATTTGATTACGGCGCTATTGTTCTATGTGCTATTCCATATGTTTGCATAAAATTTGTAAAGTCTTTTGCCTTAAATTGTGGTCCATTATCAGAAACAAGTGTTGTAGGTATGCCGAATGTAGAGAATAATTTTCTCAACTCCTTTATACACCAAAGGGACCCTGCATTTTTCGTTGGTATTACTTCTACCCATTTTGAGAATGAATCCACAACTATAAAATAAAAATATCCTTTTCTCGGCTCCGCAAAAGCTACATGAATTCGCTGCCAGGGTCTGTCTGTCGGGTTCCACGGATGATCAGCTTCCTTGCTCGGCTCCTTTCTTTTTTCCTGACACTGCACACAGTTTTTAACTAACGCGTCAATATCTTGGTCAAGATTTCTCCAATAACAATGGCTTCGGGCTATCTGTTTCATTTTAACAACTCCTAAATGACCAATATGGAGTTCATTCAAAACCTCACTCTGTAGTATTTTTGGAATCACTACTCTACAGCCCTTGAATAAGCACCCGTTCTGAATTGTGTACTCATTATCATTCATCCCGAGCCTTCTCAACGTTTTACCTTCTGTTAAATATTGAACAGCTGTTTTTAATTTGCTGTCTTTTCGAGTTTCTTCGGCTATTCTTGAACATGTAACTGGCATAGCTTCTATTTGACGTAACTGAAACCATTCACTGTCATCTTTATGACTTAAGTCATTTGGATTTTCCACTGGAAATCGTGACAAAAAATCTGCATTAGCGTTTTCTTTTGATGATCTGTATACAATTTTGTAGTCAAAGCCAGACAAAAAGTGAGCGTAGTTAAAGATTCTAGTTGCTGATATTGTAGGAAGGGTTGAATGCGGATTGAAAATAGAAATTAACGGTTTATGATCTGTTACCAGCGTGAACTTCCTGCCATAGCAGTACTGGAAGAATTTTTTAAGGCCCCAATATATCGCCGTTGCCTCCTTATCAATTTGACTGTAATTAGCTTCACTCCTTGTCAAGGTACGGGAGGCGTAAGCAATCGGTCTTTCTGTTCCGTCGTTCATCCTATGACTCAAGACTGCCCCTAACCCGACTGGTGAAGCGTCTGTTGCTAAAATCAACTCAAGTTTAGGATCATAATGCATTAGTGTATTGTCACTTGTAAGTTCTTTCTTAATTTGCTTAAAACTCTTCTCACATTCTTCCGTCCATTTGAATGGTACTTCTTTTCTCAAAAGTCTAGTTAGTGGATACAATTTTGATGCCAGGTCCGGTACGAATTTCATGTAATAATTTGCTAAACCTAAAAATGTTCTCAGTTCATTAATGTCTTGCGGTGATCTTGTATTTGTTACAGCTTTTATCTTTTCCTGTGACTTGTGCAATCCTTTCTCATCTACTATATGACCTAGGTATTCAATTCTTGTTTTAAAAAATTGACACTTATCCTTGTTTAGTCTTAAATTGTACTGCCTTAACTTCCGAAAGACTGCTTCTAATCTTTGTAACAATTCTTCATTGTTTACTCCTTGCACTATTATATCGTCGAAAAAGTAAGCAACTCCTGGCAAATCTTGTAGACTTGATGCATGAATCTATTCCAAATAGAAGGGGCCACTTTAACTCCAAACATCAAGCGATTCACTTTATACGCCCCTTTATGTGTGCTTAATGTTTGCATTTTGGAACTTTCTTCATCTGTTAGCATATGCAAGTAGGCGTTACTTATATCAAGTGTGCAAAACACCTTTCCTCCTGTCATTTTAGCAAAGATATCTTCTATCATTGGAATGGGAAACACATCCTCCTTTATTACTTTATTCAGTGTCACTTTAAACTCGGCACAAATGCGTATGGCTCCAGTAGGTTTGTTTCATGACTGGTACTATTGGTGTGCCCCATTCGCTGAAATCTACTCTCGAAATGATCCCTTCTTTTTCCAGTCTGTCCAGTTCAGCTTCCACTTTTGTTTTTATGGCGAATGGGACTGGTCTCGCCTTCATAAAAATTGGCATTGTTCCATCCAAAAGTTGATATTTAGCTTGAAAATTGGGTATAGCACCAATTTCTTTTTTGAAAATGTCCTTATACATATCTAGAAGAGCGTTTAGGTCCTTCACCTTAGATTCTTGGATTTGCAACATTCTCAGGTCGTTTAAATTAAATTTGATTTCTCTTAACCAATTCCTTCCAAATATTGGATCTACCGTCTTATTAACTATGACCAATTTTCCAAAGAATACTTCCTCATTGACTTGACATTGTACAAAAGTTATTCCATGTGGTATTATTTCTTCTCCAGTATAGGTACTTAACCTTATGTTCGTATTAAGTATTTTATTTTTTAATTTTAATTTGTTAAAATCTTCTCTTAACATTGTACAAAAGTCATTCCATGTGGTATTATTTCTTCTCCACTATAGGTACTTAACCTTATGTTCGTATTAAGTATTTTATTTTTTAATTTTAATTTGTTAAAATCTTCTCTTGAAATTGTACTCAAAGAGGCTCCCGTATCCAATTCCATGTTTATTTGTTGACCTTCAATTTTTACCGGAAGTATAAATTTGTCACTTCTTTTGTCTGAAATTAAATTTAATTCATGTGGATCATCGTAGTTTATATTATTCTCTTGATTCTCTAACTGCACTATTCTCTCTCTACTCCTTGAATCACCTGTACCTGAATTTCTGCAACACACTCTAGCTAAGTGCCCTTTCTTCCTACAAAAATTGCAAGTTTCATTTATATACTTGCATTGGAATGCTCTGTGCATTGTACTACCACATCAAAAACATTTACCCTTTAGTGCTTCAAAATGTGATCTTATTACCTCGTTCTGATTCTTATTTGGTCTGTTCATATTTAATTGTTTGTCTTGTAGATTATCGCTACTTTTTTCATTCCTTGAACTTGCTTTTCTTATTTGATTAACTTTTGTTTCCTCCTTATTTTCCCGGAAATTTCTACTTTCCTCCTTAGATTGTTCCATCACTTTAGCAAAATCAACCAGTTCCATAAAGTCCATATCTTTTCTTTCTTGTAGCAGTCTTTGTCTAGTATTTGTGTCTTGAAGTCCTCTTACAAACTGAATTTTAAGTAACAGTTCAGCTACCGATTTTTTGCAAGTGCAAAAAAAGTTACAGTGGGCTGTAAGTTTTTTCAGTTCTCTGGCAAATTGTAATACTGACTCTTGTTGTTCTTGAACTCGAGAAATAAATTTGTTTTGACAGGCCCAAACACTAGGTTTTGGCTCGATGTAACTTTTCATTATTTCGACTAATCCGTCATAGTCCTTATCAGTAGGTTTGTCTGGGGTGCATAAATCATAAAGAGATTGGTGTAATGTCGGTGGTAAAGCATGTAAAAATGTATGGACCTTTACTTTTTCATCGGTGATACCCCTTAAAAACATATAATTTTCTAATCGTAAAATAAAGTTTGTAAATGTTTCATCACCTTGGTATGGGTTAAATGTGATGACCGTGTTTGAAGAAGAATTTTTCTCATTTGAATTTGCCCTTTGGTTGTTATTTATCCTCTCCCTAGAGTTACGCTTAATTTGATTCATTAATGATTGGATTTCAAAATATTTATTTTCTAATTCTTCCCTAAAATCATTTTCAACTGTTTCCACGATTAAATCAGTGGATAGTTGCTCAATTTGAACTTGCACTTCCAACCATCGTCTCCAGGAATCCTCAAGTGATTGCTCCCTAGCTAGCAGCTCATCCATCGAGCGTGATTCATTTTTGAAGAAATTATAAATTCTCGTAAATTGTCCTTTACTTACCGCTCTGAACTTCTTCAGTTGTCTCAGCTGGGCTTCCCATTGAGCGTTCTGTTCCATATTTTCACTCGTCGCCATTAATATGTTTGAAACTAGTTCGTGTAATATGTATAATTATTTAATATTTACAACATTATAATTATGACATTGTTGACAAATGCAAACTGACATCAATAATGATACTTACAGTGAAAATACTAACCTGTTTAACAGCCTTGAAGATGAAAACCATGATAAGGACCTGAAACAGAAAGAACAAGAAGGTTTAAAAGTACAAAGACCTGTGAGAACTTCTAGAAAACAAATAAACTACTTTGAATCACCGGACAGAAATAATAAATCAATAAATGATATAACAAACTTACCTTTATCTGATGATGAAATATCTGATGATAAAGATGATACTGTCATGCTAGTAAATTCATTGTCTTCTAATCCTCAAGATTTCACTCAAGCCATGCAATCACCTGATGCTAATAAGTGGCAAGAAGCTATTAATCAAGAAATAAAATCGTTAAACTCTCACAAAGTATGGACTTTAGTGGACCGCCCTAGTGATAAACAAATCATAGGGTGTCGTTGGGTTTTTACTAAAAAAAAGCTTCATCAGGTAAAACTGAATATAAAGCCAGACTGGTGGCTAAAGGCTGTTCTCAGAAAATGATAAGTCCTAATGACTCATATGCTCCAGTACTGAAAGGAAGCAGCCTAAGAGCTCTGTTATCTTTAGCTGCTTGTAACAAATGGAAAATAACACACTTTGATGTTAAAAGAGCATTTTTATATGGAACTCTGCAAGAAGAGATATATATATGTCATTACCTCCTGGTTATAAAAATGATACTAATAAAGTTTGTAAATTAAAGCAAGCCATATGTCGCTGGCATAAGCCATCGATTTTATTTATTAGTTTTTTTTTTTTTTGTTTTCTTTGACAAGATATGTCACTTTGTATTTGTTTAAAAGTTTAAATAATTGTTTTTTCAAGACTCGAAGATAATATTCCTTTTACGAGCTACGAGCTAAGAGCTATGATACTATTCGCATTTGTAAAGTTGTATTAAAGTAACAATAGTTCCGTAAATGGTTTATTTTTTCTATTTTAGTCTGCGCTGCATAAGGCAGCGACAGTAAAAGGAATATTCGGTAGTTGAAGAAAATTCGAAGACTTCGTATTTGGTATGTCGATCAAGTCTAATAATAGTTTAAGTAAGGATGATAAGAGGCAGAGAACTATGACTGACAAGGGTTTTCAGTACTTCATAGATCTTATCCAAAATTCTCTCAGGTCTAAGGAGAAAAAAATTAAGAAAGTTCAAAAGGAACTTGAAAAATTGTTCGGTATCAAAGAAACTCCACAAAGCGTCATAAGCTCAACGCTGAGCGAGATAAAGCAAATTCGAATCTCACTTAGTGAAGAGCTGACTACTCTCATAGAAGAAATAGAAAAGAGAGAGTCCCTTGACCCTGCCCTAACCGAATACGTTACCGAACGTAAAACTTTTCTATCAGATCTGGAAGTTTTCATTAAAAGTAAAGAAGAGAGTATTCTAAATCAGTCTGTCGTTGATGAAAGTAAGGTTCGATCAATGCCAATCACGGAAAAATCTGTCTCATGTCAAAAATTTAAGAAACCTCCTACATCGAAAAGTAGTGTAAGTAGCTTTAATTCCCGAAGCAGTAAACAGTCAATGGTAGAAGCTCTTAGGTCCTTAACTATTCAACAAGGTAAAATATTAGAGGAGCTTAATTTGCTAAAACTTAGAGATTTACCTAAAACTAATGTAGTCAAAGAGTCAGTTCAAGTTGATATGGGTTATTTAGGTAATAATAAGGTAGAGGCCTCAGACCACGGTTCAGAGCTTTGGGAGACTCATTATAAGAAAGACGAACCGAAATATTTAAGCAATGAAGTTCATACTAGAGATATAAATACCCAAACTTATACTTTGAGTCAGCGTCCCCCACCTCCTCCTCCTCTAGATAAGTTTGTTCCACCAATGTCCCACCCTCATCTCCAAGCTACAGATCATATGGCTATCATGGCTAAGTTACAGTTACTCAGTTCTATCACCCCTTTTAAGTTTAGTGGGGAATGTTGTGACTTTCCTATTTTTCGGGAAGAGATACGTCTTCACTTAGAGGACGGACTCTTACCAGATCATTATAAAAAGACCTTTTTAAAAAATTTTCTAAAGGGAAAGGCACTGCAAGTTGTAGAGCAAAATATATCACTAGACTTTTCCCAACTTTTAGATATTTTGTCTCGTAGGTATGGTAATCCTGTAGCTATAACGGAGGCTTGGGTAAGGAAGTTAATAGCAGGTCCCCCTATAGCATTTACTGATACAGACAGTTTAAGAGATTTAGGCGACACGGTTAAAACTGCGGCTAAAGTCTTAGACGATAATGCTAAAAGAGAACTGAACACAAAGATTTGTTTAAAGCAAGTAGTAAATAGACTACCAAAGAAATTTGTGGCTCGCTGGGTCCAGTTTATAGAAACAAAGAATGGACATGAGACCATAGATG
The DNA here is from genome assembly GCA_951217055.1 of Gerris lacustris. NCBI lineage: Eukaryota > Metazoa > Arthropoda > Insecta > Hemiptera > Gerridae > Gerris > Gerris lacustris. The sequence continues at coordinate 15,335,664 of OX578276.1, read as the reverse complement.
ACTTGGCAGTGTTCATAGAATCTTTAGTCAAGGTGTATAGCCATCCCGTGTACAATGCTAATGTATCACAGAATGTTAAGCCATTCAAGCCCACTTCAGGGTTCGTAGGGAATAATAAATTAAAGCAAGCTCAGTCCAAGTGCATGTCCACTAAAGTTCAGACCAGTGCCGGATCTAAGGGGGGGCTGCGGGGGGCAAGCGCCCCAGGCGGCACGCCCGGGGGGCGGCAAAACGAGGTGGAATACTAAAATGATAAATAAAGGAAAAATAATAAAAATTTCACGAAAAAAAAAAAAAAAATAGGTGAAATGTAATTTTTAATAATTATATGTAATATAATTACAGTTATCTTGTCCAATCTGATATTTTTTTTTCTTTACAGTTGATGTGAAAGAAACTTAAGCATATTGAAGTTTTCAAAAAACTATTTAAAAAGTTCGATGTGTCAAGAAAGACTCAAACTGTTAACGCAAATAATAATACTATTAATACTTTTTGGAGTCCATTTACGGGTCAAATTTGTCAAAATTGTGTACCAATTTGTTTTTTTCAGCCATCCAGATTCTAAACCAAACTTTTTCTATATTATTATAATCCAATAATACGCAGATTTCTTTGAAAATTCGCTCATTAAGTCATGGTGCTGACTGGTCTTTTTTATACGAATTATCTCGCTTCCTATGGCCCGGAGACAATAAGGGAAACTTCGGAGCGCATTATTATCCAAACGGTTCGTTGTATGTAAAAAATGAACATATTGTTTCTTGTGTGAAATTTTAGATTCTTAAATTTTGATCTGATCCCCAATGGTCTCCGAGTCAGAAGAAGCGAGATATTCACAAAATCACGTAAAAAGTCGTGCAAAAACAATCACAATGCAAGTTATAGTAGAACTAGGTTTTTGCTAAACCGTTCTTTGTACGTAAAAAAATGAATGAGACCTTTTTTGTGGGAAATTTAGTTGTTTTGCTTTTTAATAATAATTTTAATTTGTCTCCGAGCCATAGGAAGCGAGATATTTGTAAAAATACGTTGAATTGATATGGCACATCCCTTCCTCGCATCCTATTACGTACTTTATCGATTTTATGCATTTAAAGCCATTATTGTCTATTTTGTTTCATTGTCTCCCCGTTTTTAATCTGCCAAAATTGTTTGGATTTTTACCCAAATTAAAGTATCAATTTAGCAAAAATTAAAGAACTTTAAAAGTTTCATACAAATCGGAAAAGTATTTTGAAGCTGTAGGTTTAAATAAATGTATGTTTGTGTGCATGTGGAAGAGAAACAAGTAGGCGCGAAAGGTTGAAACTTATATGGGACCAACAATAGGCTAAAGACGTACCATCCAAACTTCATTAAAATCTGACGAGTAGTTTTTAAGATATGTTGGTTCACAAAAAAAAGTGACAGACAGACACGGACCCAAAAGTGTTCCCTGATGTCTGAATCTGTCTTGGAATTTTTGAAATCGGAGACCTAAAAATTTGTCGTTCGTCAGAACGATCACATAGCTTCAGTTACCTCGGTGAGGTTGGAAGCAAAAAATATCAATAAATAAACAGTCATTTATTGCCAATATTGACAAATTAATATATTACATGATATGTAATACAATAATAAAACGTAAACATTTTACATTAACTAATTTAAATAAGTTATTACATCTATTTGAAGACCAACAAATCAAAACAAACCTATGTTATTATTGGAATAAATATGGTTGCCTTAACTATGGAGCAATAGTCAAGTTGATATTAAAATTGCTAACTGGGATTCCCACTTACATTTTTATGTGGGATGCAAATATTAACTATTTTTTTGTTTGTTTATTTGCATACTTTAATGGATGTTTGTTTATATGCTCAGTTGAGTATGTATCTACTTCATTCAGTTGCTATATATAGGAAGTTGTGAAGGTATTTCATAATGATACTGGAAGAATTAATAGCATAGTATAGTGTTACAGGTAAAAAATATATTTTTTTAAGTCTAAAACCCGATTTAGATAGTAAATGTTTCAAAAATTAGATAATAAATATTTAAAAAATTCTGCAGAAATAATTTTAAACAAACTTTAAGTTGCTGTTTTAGCTGAAAAAGCTCTTAAAGAAAAGGTTCTCCAAAACGACCAAAATTCACCATTTTGAACCTAATTTTCTAAAATTTTCCGAGGGAGGCCCCCCGAACCCCCCTTTGGGCAGGAGGTTAACCCCTCCTAATGGATCTAGAAGAATTAATAGCATAGTATAGTGTTACAGGTTAAATAAAATAGAAATTATCATTATTAATTGGTATTTTAAACGCAATATAGAATAGGTACTGTAGCTTTAGCTGAAAAAGCTCTAAAAAAAAAAGGTTTTTCTAAACGCTTAAAATTCACCATTTTTGCACCTAATTTTATAAAATTTTCCGGGGGAGGCCCCCCGGACCCCCCTTTGGATTTGAGGCTAAACCACCCAAGTCCCCCCCCCCCAATTCTACTGCTAGATCTGCCCCTGTGTGGCAAGGGCGGCAAAATCTGCTTTTGCCCCCCCTAAGAAAAAACCTAGATCCGGCACTGGTTCAGACTGATCTTATTTGTGAATTTTGTAAAAGTCGAGCCCATTGTTTATCTGATTGTATGCAGTTTATTAAAACTCCCATTAAGTCTAGAGTAGAATATGTCAAAGATAAACTACTGTGTTTCGGCTGTCTAGGTACTAACCACACTTCTAAGGGATGTTTTAATAGAATGACCTGCTCACATTGTCAACGTAAACACCCATCCTGTCTACATGATGATGAGGCTACTAAGAGATCAGATTATAAAGTCAAAGAAAAATCTCAAGTGACCACCGCACAGAACAAAGAAACTAAAGATAGATAGTACTAAAAAGATTTCTGAATTAAATAAATCTACTGGTCTCCTGGTGCATCATTATCATGAGGAGAGTTTAGAGGATTCAACAACATTATTCATCATCCCAGTTTATGTATATAGTAGTAGGGATCCTAGTAAAAAGGTTGCAACCTACGCAATTTTAGATGACGGAAGTGATTCTTGTTTTATAAAGGAGTCTTTGTGTAATGAAATAGGAGCTTCCGGGGTTAAAACCTGTTTAGAATTAAGGACACTTTCTGAAAAATCAAGTGTAGATTGTGAACGTTTATCGGATGTAATAATTCAGAGTTTTTACGATCCTAATATAAAAATTGAATTGCCTAATAAGTTGTTTAGTAGAGTAGAGATCCCGGGTAGTCATGACGACATACCTACACCTGAAATTGCCAAGTCTCATCCCCATCTTAGTATGATAGCTGGAAAGATAGCACCTCTTAACACTAAATTTGGTATAGGGTTGTTAATAGGTAACAATTGTCCATCAATTTTATGTCCTCTTGAAGTTATCAGAGGACAAGCCGATCAAGCTTACGGCATAAGAACTGTGTTAGGCTGGGGTATCATTGGGCCGAAGGCTCGTAAAAATAAAACAAACATGGCAACTTCTAAATTAGTCACTAGTTATCAAGAAACTGGCCTTCAAACTAAAGAAATCTTGAGTCGTTGGGCTATAGAAACAGAAGGTTTGATCGACTTCCCTGAGGTTCCAAATCTCTCTAATGAAAGGTCACTGTCAGTAAATGATAGATTATTTCTGGATATTTTAAAGACCAATATTTATCATCGACCAGATCATCATTATGAGCTCCCGTTACCGTTCAAAGATTCAGAAGTCGAACTCCCAAATAATAGATTCTTGGCTCTTAAAAGACTTAATAGCTTAAAAACTAAGTTTATATCTAATCCGGATTATAAGAAAAAATATGTTGATTTTATGAACCAGATGTTTGATAAAGGTCATGCTGAACCGGTAAAATCAAATATTAATCGGGTTAAGGGCAATTACTGGTACATTCCTCACCATGGAGTATTCCACCCCAAGAAGCCAAATAAGTTTAGAGTTGTGTTTGACTGTTCAGCAGCCTATAAGGGACAGTCATTAAATTAAAATTTACTATCTGGGCCTGACCTTACAAACAACTTGACTGGTGTCCTTCTAAGATTCAGAAAGGAGCCAATAGCAATAATTGGTGACATTGAGGGGATGTTTCACCAGGTGGTCGTCCAGGAAAAGCATAGAGATTATCTTCGTTTTCTTTGGTGGCCGGAAGGTGATGTCTCGCAAGAGCCACGGGAGTATAGAATGACTGTACATTTATTTGGCGCTGCATCCTCACCAGGGTGCAGCAATTTTGCACTAAAACAGTCAGCAATAGATAATGAAGGAAATTTTAATAAACAATCCGTTTCGTTTGTAAAGGAGAACTTTTACGTTGATGACGGCTGTGGTTCGGTTCGTTCAGTGGACGAGGCAGTACAGCTCATCCAAGACGTAAAAGCTATCTGCAAATCTGGTGGATTTCGGTTTCACAAATTAATCACCAATGACTCGAAAGTTTTAAAAAAAATTCCTCTGGAAGATCGGGCTGACTCGCTGTTAACAGTTAAGCCATTTGAACCACAGACCTTTCCTGAAGAGCGAGTTTTAGGATTATCTTGGGAACTTAACTTGGATTCGTTCGTTACCAGGGTATCAGTTAAGGAAACTCCAATAACTCGTAGGAACATGATTAGTTGCATTTGTTCAGTTTATGACCCTCTAGGTTTCCTAGCTCCCTACGTACTTACTGGCAAAGTTATCGTCCAAGATATTTGCAGGCAGTACAAATTAGAGAATCGAGGGGAACGCTGGGACGAAGTAGTCGCTGAGGGCTTTCACAAAGGATGGTTGACCTGGATTGAAGGTCTTAAGAGTCTAAACAACGTGAAAATCGCTCGTTGTATGAAACCAAAAGAATTTGATGGAATTGTATCGATTCAGCTACATCATTTTTCGGATGCATCTAGTGTAGGATATGGTCAAGTCACTTATGTTAGGTTTACCAATAGTTTAGGAAAAATTCACTGTGCATTTGTAATCGGTAAGGCAAGGGTACGCCCTATAAAAGAGATCACTATCCCAAGAATGGAACTTACGGCAGCCGTGATTTCAGCACGAATGAGCAAGTTTTTAGAGAAGGAATTAGGTTACCAAGAGGTGCAGCACTTCTTTTGGACTGATAGCAAAGTCGTGCTTGGCTATCTCACCAATAAATTAAAGAAATTTCATATGTTTGTATCTAATAGGGCACAAGAAATTCGTGATATGACAGATATTTCAAATTGGCGCTATGTACCATCAGAAATTAATCCCGCAGATATAGCTTCAAGGGCTCCATCTGTCAAGTTATTTACAAAAAGCAACTGGTTCACGGGACCTCAATTCCTATGGGAGAAAGAGTCATCCTGGTCCCAACCAGGAGTCTTCTCTTTAGATGAGGACGACCCTGAGATAAAACGATCAACAGTCCTCCTTGTTCAGACACCCTTACATTCAAATTTATATGAAAGATTTATTAATTATAGTTCTTGGTCACAACTGCGTCAAAGTGTAGCTATTTGTGTAAGATACGTCAGACGTTTGTTGTTTAAAAGTTCAAAAAAGATTAGTTCGGAGTCTTGTGAGTCTCCTAAAGTTGATCCAATCTCTGTAGCTGAACTTACCCATGTTGAAATCTTAATATTAAAAGAAGTCCAAGCTAAATATTTTCATGAGGAGATAAAAGCTCTGTCCTCAGGTATGAATACAACTCTTAAAAGAAAGAGTTCTTTGTATAAGTTAGATCCGTTTATCGATAGTACTGGGTTAATTAAGGTTGGAGGTCGATTAAGGTATGCTAGATTAGCTGCTGAAGAACAGCACCCAGTAATCCTCCCGAAAATTTCAAAGATCTCTTTATTAATTGTTAGGCACTTTCATGAAAAAATTAGGCATCAGGGTAGGAATATGACCGTAAATAGCGTGCGTTCCAATGGGTTTTGGATACTAGGATGCTCGCATTTAGTTCGTAAGCATATTTCCTCCTGTGTAGCATGCAACCGTTCCCGGGGAAAATTCCTAGAGCAAAAAATGTCCGATTTACCATTAGATAGAGTAGAAATTGGACATCCTCCCTTTTATTATAGTGCTGTTGACTGTTTCGGACCATACTTTGTTAAGGTTGGTAGGAGACAAGAGAAACGATATGGTCTGATTTTTACGTGTTTGGCATCTCGAGCTATTTCATTGGATACACTTGATTCTTTGAGTACTGATTCTTTCATCAATGGACTTAGAAGATTCCTTGCTCGTCGTGGCCCTATCTACCAATTAAGATCAGATATGGGGACAAACTTTGTAGGTGCCCATGAAGAACTCAGGCGCGTGCTAGAATCGGTGAATGTTAATTCTATTCAAGATTTTTTGAAAGAAGAGAAATGTACTTTCAAATGGCTGTTTAATGTACCCAAGGCCAGTCATATGCAAGGTTCTGTAGAGCGACAGATAGGGTCAGTACGTCGTGTTATGGACGTTATTTTGAGAGAACATCCTGGTCTGCTCACAGAAGATGCTTTACGAACATTCTTCTGTGAATGCGAATGTATTGTCAACGGAAGACCCCTAACAATTTCTAACCTTTCGGACCCGGACTGTCTTCAACCTCTCACTCCTAACCATGCTCTCCTTATACATCCAAGACCACTATTTTCTCCACCTGGATTATTTGAGGAAGATAGTATACTGTACGTAAGAAAATGTTGGAAGCGCGTGCAAGTCTTAACAGATCAAATTTGGAGAAGATGGAGAAGAGAATATTTGACAAGCTTACAAGAGAGGTGCAAGTGGCAAAAAAGAAAACCGAATTTAAAGAGCGGAGACATTGTCATAACCTCAGAAGATCAAGCTCCTCGAAATCAGTGGACACTCGCAAGAGTTAGTGAGAGGATTGCAAGTGATGATCACCTTGTAAGGAAGGCGTCTCTTCGTTTGCCTAATGGAAAAATAATAAAACGACCTATTAACAAAATAGTTCTGATGGTTCCTGATGATGGTCCGACTCCCGCCGAAGAGCCACAGTTAAGATGAAGTTTACAGAAGTATAACTTCGGGAAGCCATGTCGCTGGCATAAGCCATCGATTTTATTTATTAGTTTTTTTTGTTTTATTTTCTTTGACAAGATATGTCACTTTGTATTTGTTTAAAAGTTTAAATAATTGTTTTTTCAAGACTCGAAGATAATATTCCTTTTACGAGCTACGAGCTAAGAGCTATGATACTATTCGCATTTGTAAAGTTGTATTAAAGTAACAATAGTTCCGTAAATGGTTTATTTTTTCTATTTTAGTCTGCGCTGCATAAGGCAGCGACACCATATATGGCTTAAAACAAAGTGGCCATATATAGCACAAAACTTTATCAGATCATTTAAAGCAAAATAGTGTAAAGCAAGATGTGTTTTCCAGTATAAAGAGGGAAAGTCAAGGGTTATTATAGGAACTGATGATTTCATGATAATTTCATCAGATGATAAAATTTTAAACAAAGTGGTCAATACAATAGAAGAAAAATTCTCTATAAAAAAAAAACTGGATGAAAATGATAAATTTCTAGGATTAGAAATTAAAAAAGAAAATGATAAAATCATTGTAACTCAGCAACAGTATACCTTAGAAATTTAAAAAAAAAATTAAGTTAAATGAATGTTATCCAGTAACTACTCCACTAGATATGAATCAGAATCTAGATGAGTATAAAGATTCACCACAAGTTAATTCAACTCATTATCAAGAAATGATTGGCTCATTAATGTATCTGGCTACCCAGACTAGACCAGATATCTCATATCCAGTTAGTGTATTCTCTAAATTTAATAATGACCCTAGACAAATCCATCTTAATGCTGTGACGCGTCTTTTTAAATATCTTAAAGGTACATCACAAAACGGATTGTATTTTGAGAAATCAGCTACTGATCTTATGTGCTATGTGGATGCCAGTTGGAAATGTGGAAGAGGCAAACAAAGATCCTCTACAGGCATTCTGTTTACTCTTGGCAAAAATATCATTAGCTGGACCTCAAAAATACAACTTAATACTGCATTGAGCACATGTGATGCACAACTTTGTGCACTTACTGATGCTGTTAAACAAGGTATTTTTTTAAAACTATTTTTTCAGGAATTATTTGATAGTAAAAAACAACCTGATTTGAAAATATTCTGTGATAACACAGCAGCCTGCACTCTAGCCAGACAGGGAACTACAAACTCTAACTCTAATCATTTAATAAGAAAAGTGTGCTTTTTACATTAAAATATTCTTAATAATGTTTGTATTTTAGAGAATATTAATACTAAAGATCAATTATCTGATTTTCTTACAAAAGCTCATTCAATGTCTAAGCTAAATGAGTGTTTTAGTAAAATTAATATTTATTCAAACTGATTATTTCTAGCATTTATTTTTATAAATTTTCAATTGTTTCACATTTATTTGAGTGATTTTTGATTTTTATATTTAAAAAAGGTTAATGTTTTTTTATATGTTTTACAGATAAATAGTACATTACGCGTCGAGTGCGGAAAGTAGCATTTTGCATGCGAGTGTGGAGTTTGCACCCGAGCGACAGCAGCGAGGGTGGTAAAACCACACGAGCAATGCAAAATGCCGTTTTCGCGCGAGTTGCGTACCGTACTTTATCTACGATTGTTAGATTTAAATAATAAATACAGAAAAAAATAAACTTGCTGTATGTAAGTTCGTATCTCTCTCTTAGAGTATTATTCTCCACATTTTCGTCAAAGTCACTTGATTCACTCATTGTTTTAAGTTACTTTAATAAAAGAACAGCAAATTAGTTTTGTTAAATGTAAACAAACTCGCTAATCGTGCGTAAAGCTGAAGAATTCCTCTTCTTTACCGCGCTAGCGTGGTAAAGAAGAGGAATTATTCAGAACTATGAGACGCGCATGCGCAATGAATACAAGTACGTAAATAATCACTTTCTACGCATCTAAACAAAGATATAATGTTTATATTTCGTATCAATCGTAGATAAATATTATTTCAGTTTTAATGTATTTTTTGTTGTAAGAAAATAATTTTTGATCTAAAGGCTTATTTTTTTGTAAAGAATTTTTTTTAAAGTTTTTTACATTGCAATTTATTATTGAGTATCTATTTTTTATTATAATTAAAAAAAAAAAAAAAAAACTTTTCTTTAAATTGATTACTCTGTTGTTTTAGCTGATTAGTAAGTTTCACTTGATTATTATTATTATTAATAATTTTTTTTATTTATATTGCGGTTATTTTTTTTAAAACGGAGGGAAATTGTTGATTAAACCCGCAATACTAATTTGGTTAATCAATATGAATGAACCTGAATTTATTGTAAAAGATACATTATAAGTTTTTTATAGTTTTGTAACGCCATGTGATTTTATTAACCGCATCTTTTCGTACATAATGTGATTTTATTTATTTCTTTTAATATTAAACCATCAACAAATTTAAATAGAACTTTTTATTAAGAGTACAAAGTTTTCATTGAAATTTATATTTAACTTTATTTTAAACTAGGTTCTTGCAAAAGGTCGGGTATCTACAACTTTTAATTATGAAATATTATTAAAATATAATTTTGTTTGAATAAAATACCCAGGTCTTTATCAGGTTCATTAAATACTTGATCTTATTCGTACAAAATCACATTTTAGATGCTCTTGGAATAGTCTAAAAAGACGTTTTCAAGTAATGTAAACTACAAAATATTTTATTAATTAACTTTTACTATGAACTTTTTTAACCTTCGGGCGGGCGCGCGGGCGGCATTTACACCGCCTTTTCGAAAAAACACGCCCCCTTTGATTTTACAGTATTCCAGCTTATCAGCTCTTCTAGGTATTCTCCAATAACTATTTCCTAGGTTTAATAAAGCCATCGGTATACCCGGAACATGATTGGGCCGCCCTCACTTTAGTTTGAACATCGACAAGCTCTATAGTACACACGTTAGTACGGTGTAAATATTAGAGATATTTTTGTTGTTTACGGTATTCTTATGCAAAAGAATTTGATCATTTTAAAAGAGTTACATTTTCTAATTACATATACATATTTATTACAATACCAGGATAGGAGAGAAAGTGTTAGAAGTTGCGTTTGTATTTTTTTTATATCACAATCCTGAAGAAATGTTTCCTACATGCGTAAGTATAATTTGTTTTTTAAAAAGAAGTGTTCAATAATTTTTTATTAATTCGAAATAAATGTTTTATTATAATTACCTATTGAGGAAACTAATTTCCACAATAACAAGGAACTACAAGCATTAAATATGGAAGGAAACAAAAGCTGTGTAAATGCCGCCGCGCGCCCGCTGCTGCTAACCAATATCACGCGCCCGCCCGAAGGTTAATAGTTCTGCTTAGATTTTGATCTATTATGAGAAGAGTACAAATTAGGCACCATAAGCATTTTAATAATTATATTTATTTTAATAAAATTTAACATTAGCTAGTACATACACGTATTTTATAAATCAAAATGATAAATTAATATTTAAATAATAATTCATTTCTATTTAACAATGTAGAGTAGAATATGGTTGGTTATGTTTCAATAGTGAATTACGGCTGTATTGAATTTATTTTCTTATCATACGAGATCCTCTTATCAGTTGGTTGGATTTCGATCGTGAATTACGGTTGCAATGAATTTATCTTCTCCTTATGATCCTGTTATCAGGTAGTGTTCGTCACAATCTTCTTAAACCATTAGACATAAGTAAGATTTGGTGGAGGAAGTTTGCCCTAAAAAAAAAAAAAAAAATGAATAAAAATCTTTATTGGCATTGTCAGGTGATTTGCGTGTACATATTGTGGGTATAAAAATACAAAAATCACAGACTTATACTAGTACTTATACTCGTATTATTCGAAGTAATTTGGAATTCATTTAATCTAACTGGTGGATAAAATTATCTAGCTATTTAAACTCAACCTTGATAGTACATAATATAAATATATTTTTCCCATGAGAGCCTCCAGATAAATGTACGTCCATCTAGGGATCAGAGGCCTATTCTTGTTTTGTCAGAGAAGGGAACCCCCTTCCAGGCTTCAATTGTCCAGATTGAGCAAAGTTAAGTCACAAGCGATAAGGGAACTTGCAGACTGTCAAGCAGGTACTCTTTATTTGTTCAGCCTTCTTCTAACCGTTCTGGATAAAATATTGACATTAATTATTACAATACGAGTGAATGTATCGATTTTGCAGTTAATTCAATTTTAGATCTAGGAATACCTTGACCAGGACTTCTAGCGAAAGATCTAGTGTTCTGAATCGTGAGAGAACTCGTCCGATGGTAGTTAAGTAAACCCCAAATTAACCTGCTAGCTGTAACCTTTCCCAAGTGTAACTGCTCGCACTGACTCTTCCACACTTAAATTCCTTGAGGTAGTATTTGTTTTTAGAGTATACAAAGGTTACTAAGGTTCAATTAACCCTTTCGCTCACCTCGGTCATTACAGAGGACAGTCATTTTCGAAAGCTCTATATGCTGTGGACGACTGGAAGTGGGCATAAGACACTATGCCCTTATAATATGATTAGTTATGATTGCTACCACAAGATTGTAGCAACATCCAATTACACTTGTAGATTTTATAAAATAACAACCAGACTCAAATCTACTGTCACAAGGCCTGATGCTGTGCTCAGTTTTATTTTTTTTTTTTTTTAGTTGCTACGTATATAAGTTTTAAACTTTGATGATTTTTTTATTAGCAAATAAGAGTTCAAGCTTAAATTCAAGCTTCAAGCCAAAATTGTCATGAGTTTAGAAGTTACCAGCCATTGAACTTGTGTCCTTTACAGAGGACTAATTGAGTCATAGGAAAAATGCAAGAAGAAAAAAAAAAACTTCTCTTCAAGAGATTTATAAAATTTAATGGAGGTGTTTCATCTGAGTTGTCATATTTATAATAAGATGGTGATGAATTTTTACTGGAATATTTGATAAATATTTTGTCTGGGATTAAACCGTCAAAAAAAAGAGGTCGCCCCTCTGGTGGTTCCTCCGGAGAACCAAATTATACCGCTTGAAGAAGTCTGGTACGACCACAATGACCATTTACCAATATATGGGGATGTAAATAATGCAGGCAGATATAAAAAATATTGGCTGCAAATCAAAAACTTATATGAAATGCAGCAAATTTAATGTTTATGTGTACATTGCAATAAACAGAAATTGTTTCGCTATAGCTTTCATAGCAATTTTTTTTTTTTTATACACGCATACATATATATATTTTATGCATTTAAAACTTTTTGATTTGAATCCGCCATTTTTGGTGCATTAAATATAAGTTTTTAAATATTTTTTTTTCTTTTGTCTTGATCCTCTAAATATATTTGTCCTCTGTAGAGGACAGTTAAATTCTGGGCCCCTGGGGGCCACAGACAAATTTGAGAAATATGAAAAATAATTAAAAAATACAAACAGCAAAAAATATTGGGAGAAAAAAAAATTCAATAATTTTTCATAATTCGTGAGTGAAAGGGTTAAAACTATAACTCCAATAGCATTAAGGTTGATTCATAGCATGGGTTTTTAAGTGCGTTTGGGCTATATAGATAAAAATACATTCATAAAGCCGTGGAGAGGTCACTGAGTATTTTCCCCCACCCTTCCTTCCTTGTGCTCTTGTGCAGTTTTCCGTTCAGGTTATAAACAAAGCCGAATTTATTATTAAAATATAATACCAACTAACTTTCTAAATGGATGGTTATAAAATGAAGAACAAGTAAGCATTTAATGTTCACTGTGTAAGTGGATGACTCACAAAATGAAATCAAACATATAAACAAGAGAGAAGAGGACGGGAAGGTTTCATTCAGGTTGCTTGAGAAGTTGGTTTGGAACAAGGATCTTATAAAATAGGGATTGAGCACTAAGCAATCTCCTGATTTAAGAAGTGTCGCCAAGAACTTGGAAAAAATCTACTTCAAACTACCAATGTGCGTGCGCATAAGTAGGACGAATTTCTTCTCGACTGTTATCCATTGTTTATTTTTGAATAAAAGGTTACGTTACAATCTAACATTTTTTTAAGTTTTTAATAAAATATTTTATTGTTTTAAGGGTTTTTATTTCAATTTACAGTTTTAATTTAATATATTAATAAAATTTAGCTATTAGAATAGTTTTTAATAACCGAATAATTAATATTAATTAATTTGGAAACGGGTTATTTCTATTAGAGAGTTAGATTTTTACAAATTTTAACAATTTACCTTTGTAACTGCAAACGCTGTAAACAATATTGCTTAAATATAGTCCAAAATCACTAAAAAATAAATTAATTGTACACAAGAGAAAACAAAACATAAAGCAAGGGAGAAATCACAAACTACCAAACAAGGAGAAATATGAAACGCGAGGGAAGAAAAAAACATAACATTATCGAATTTTTCTCATTCTTCTTTATCTTCTACAGTTATAACCATACGGGAAGGTAATCTATCCTACTAGATTTTCCAAGTTCTTGGCGATACTTTTTTCGCCTAGTGCTCTATCCCTACTTTATAAGATCATGGTTTGGAAGCAACTTTTCTCTCGTCATGTTATGATATTGGCTCCCCACCCCAAACTTTAGAATCTTCCGCGCTGTCATCAAAAGCCTTCTTTTCTTAACAATACCGTAATTCACAAACCTCCCATAATCACATTGAAACTATTCAAATTCAATTGGTCTAATGCGTTAATTTTGTCCACAAATCGATTTAATGTTTTCTGTTATACCTCTGATACCCCTACCTAAAAAAAATAAAGAAATTGAACAAAGGTATTAAACAATAATACACCATAATATAATAAGTTATTTGTTATACGTGGATAAAATGTACATGACCTATCTTAGGATCGAACATAAAACATTTATTTATATTTAGAATTCTCAACTAAGCTATTTCATCTAATTATATTATCAAATAATGTTGCGTTAATAACTTAACGACATACTACATTACAATTATTTTATACATACTATGTATTTTTAAAATATAATTTAGTATTTTATTATTACCTCTTTGTTTTTGACGAAGAAGCAGTTGATTACTTTCCCTGCATATTCACACGGATCTTGTTCACCAGCTGAAAGAACGCAATCAAAAGAGGTAACAGTATGATTACTTTTGTTCAGTTAAAATAATTTATAAATCTTAAATGTATATATTAGATTGGAATGGTGTCTGTACTGTACATTTATCGGATTGGGCACCAATTTTGTATTTCCACAAAATGAGTAGTCTTGATAACGAATTTAACTTTAGAAAATTGTATGTCAGTTTGTCTGTGCGTCATCCACGTCCAAACGGCTGAACAGATTTTGTTGGCTTTTGGGCACAATGTTCAGCTCAATTCTGCTAATTAAGATACGTTGGTTCGCAAAAATTGAATGACAGACACGGAACCAAATTTTTGAAATCGGAGACCTAAAAATTTTTCGTTTTTCAGAACGATCACATAGCTATTTAATTTAAAAAGCAAACATTTTTGAAAATTTGTTATTAATCAATTTTGCCATCTCGTGAAATCGAAATCTTTGCCGCGTCAAACTGGAAAATTTGCTGCTTCAGACAACAGTAAAATGATGAGTTTTAGTGTTCAAATAATGTATAATTAGAAAATCAGCTGGTTATTAATCACTTTTCCGACAGTCGTTTTTCCGACATTTGGGAGAGCACACACCCTTATTGACCCATATTTTGTGTCAAAGAATTTTATCATATGCTATCGTTTGAAGTTATCAAGCTTTTCAATTAAAAAAAAAAGTTTCTATCAATTTGTAATATGTCTAAAAACGACATGTTTTAGAAAATATACAGGGAAAACGTCTCAAAACCAAAAAAAGCCATAGAGGAAAACGGCGTCAGACTTGGCCTAAACAAGCCATACAATGGCTTGATGAGGTTTGGAAAGAGTATGTATAATTGATTCTTTTCCGATGGGCACACTAACTTCATTTATTAATTATGCATATCTGTGTTTAAAAAATACATTTGTCTACTCGAGATTCTGGAACAATAGAGCAACTGAAGTCAGTGTAGAGCACCCCGTCAGACATTTCCGTCACAGAAAATTCTGACATGCGCACCGAATGCGAACATTCTTAACTCATTTGATTTACTCCCTTGATCGGTACAAATTTCACTTTTTTTAAGGGAACTTCTGTAGATCGTTACTCCCCTATGATTTTTGAGACTATAAATGGCTTTGACTAAATAACTATTAAGATAAAGGGATGTTTAGTGCAATGTACTTTAGGACGAGGGAATATCACACTTTCGTTTTTATAAGGGGAGTAACAGTCTAAAGAAGAATATTCCCAAGACCTTCTTTAGATTGTCTGTTTTGTTTATAAGGGGATTAACAATATAATGAAGTGCCCTTTTAAGATTAAAATAAAACCAAATTAATTCAACTTTTTAGTTATACTTTGCCATTATATATTATGTCTTGAAGTTAATTTACATTTTATATTTTGATAGAAGTTGTACTAGGTGTCTAAAGCTATTAGACTAAACAAAATTATAAAAAAACAATATTACTAAACTAAAAAAAGCTATTACTACACAACAAATACATCTTACCCAGTTCCTGTTTGCAGGTCAAAGTATTTTTGTGAGCGATGTCTCGATAAGCTTTCTCCTGCCAATGAATGCTATGAAAGGCGTCCCAACTTGGCACATTCACCTCGTTATTTGTAACCTAAACCAAGGAATACATAATAATTAATACATTAATAATAAATTATGTAGACATCTAATGTATACATTGACTGTCATCACATCTTTATCATGTTAAAACGGGTTTGTGACTATCAAAAACTAAATAACTATTAACTTCATGTCTAACTAAGTCAATACTATAATTGGTTTTGGCTGAGGTTCGTTTGGACCGTAGGGTCAACGATTTGCAAACGATACACGCGTACCCATGCTTATAATAGTTTTGAGGACGGTACAAAACATAGTCTGCAGTCAGGTTGGAACGGCTTTTATCCAATGTGCATGTCTTTAACGATCCTGCGGACGATTCCCAGCTTGATATGAAAAAATCTTTTGTTTCGAGTTTAAAAGCAATGCTCATGCGCAATCCATTACTCCGATGCAAACAGACCGCGGTGGAACAATAAAGCAACTCTAACGCTTCAGTTTAGAAAACCTTACATAAAGGTTATATTGTTTTTGTTCTTTTTTTAGCGAATTTCAATTGCTTTTGTTGCATATGTTTATTTTGAAAATCTTGCGCAAATTCCAATTACTTAAATCTAGGGACCGTGTGTAACACGTGAATATTCTAGGCTCGTGCGAATTACAGATTACACTCGTCTATGAACTGATACACTTTTTTACACACATGTTATAAAAAACGTACTACATATAGTTCTGGTAATAAAACGGGGAGGGCAAACAACTTGTTAAAAACCAAGCAATTAACCCACCTTATTAGGGCCCTGATTGCTAACCCCGTAAGAAGTTCAGCAACTTCACACACCAATGTGTCACCAAATAGAGAGTGAGCCAAGTAAATAAAAATGCCTGGGGGCGAAATTGAACATATGGCTTTCACCTTGATCTATAGATGACCGATTAGAAATAACCAATGTCTATTTGTACAGTGTGGGGCAGTCTTAAGTAATTTATATATTTATTTTCCTAGTTTTTCCTTATGCAAATTGATTAATAATATCACACGTATTTGAGTTATAAAATAAGTCACTCTCTATGGATAAAATACTTAAATAATTTAATTTGCTCTGTCCCAAAGAAAACCGTAAATAATTTGTTGTTCTTTTCAGTACTGAAAAAAGATCTTTCGGAGCTGTAATCTGTAGAGGCAATGCATACTTAAAAAATACGCAGAGCTGTGGCCACGTTAGGAATTTTAGACTCAATTTTCAAGTCGATTTTTGTCTTTAAACTAATTTCCGCAGTAGATATATTTTATTTATTTTCCAATAAATGTACGTGTTTAAAATGTAGGCATTACACAATAAAATTATTTTCTACATCGTCCTTATACGTTTCACACAAATGCAGTATTCTTTCTAATTGTGTCTTCATTTAAATTTTTTAAATTGACCAGAAACCCAAATATTGAGTCAATTTCATAGTCACACATTCTCTTTTGTACTTCTGCTTGAATTTTACCAATAATAGCATAATATGTATTTATTTTTGACATTAAATTTTTCTGCCGATGAATTTTTGTCGTAATGTTCCTTTCTTTTGCATATTCGTTTGTACCCACCACATCCGGGCAATTTTATACCTTCAGATTTGGAAAGGTTAAATAATTCTGTATTTAGTTTGGACTGTACAATTGTAGTATTTTTTTGTGAAGTGATGTATTAGTTTTATCTATGATTTCTAATATTTCGCTCCAAAATGCTACCATAATAGCAGTTTCCAGTGGGTTGAACTCATTTAACAACCCCTCAGCTTCAACTTTTGTTGCAGGCTTTTGGAAATTATCTTTTTATATTTTCTTCAAACCGTCTATAAAATTTTCATATCCGGAAACCTAATATTACACTAATAAAAATTGCCGCCCCCTAAAGGCTTGCGCCCCAGGGCTATAGCCCATTTAGCCCTATGGTTAGGGTGGCCCTGCCTATCAACTAAACAGGACTTGAAAGAGCGAATTCAAAAAGAAATTCGTGCTAGTGAAAACTTCCGTTAAACATATTTACAAAATAATGGTCACCTCCATCCTGAACTGATACTCAAAAATACTTTTTTGTTTTTAAACTAATTTCCACTTGTGCTCTTAACATTTTTTCTTATATTACATTAGAAAAAAACCATTTCGTACGTTATTTAAAATACATAAAAAAAGGTCGTTCGACTGCCCCACCCTTTACTTTGTGATACATGATTAATAATAATGAAACTTACTAATTTCGTAGTTACCAGCATACAGCTTGCGAAACACTGAAACAAATCACAAAAAAATCATACAATAAAAATATCTACTATATTTAAAGTGTAATCTTGAAGGTATGGTCTTTATTTGTCTACATATTATAGTAACCTCTACGCCAGTCTAGTGTAGCGTACGGAATTGTTTGGGATTTTTAATCTAAAGCGGATGGAACGTTAAATCGGCCCAGTTCTGGACAGCCACTGTATCTTTATTTGTTAAGTTTTTAGACGATAAGTTGAAACGATTCGAATGAAGGGATGATTTACCGTTTTTTTTTTTTTTGTTTTTTTACACATCTTCAGTCATCTAGTCCATATAAACAGAATTAAAAGGGTATATAAAATTACATTATTATCTATTAATAATTTAATATTTTGCATTTATTTCTACCTTCTGCGCCTTTTAAAATTAAATAAAAATTAATTTGACACTGCTGGAAATCGAAACAAACGTCCATACAAATAGCCTTAAAATTATCCGTAGGTTCGCACTATAAATGGAATATTTTTATTCGGTACCTGGATAACAATGCTGAACTGCAGGAACACCCTTAAATTTTGGAAATTAACAGTGGAATGTTGAGGTGGCTGGGACACCTAGAAAAAATACTGTAAAGAAAATGTTTGCCGGGCGCCCTGTTGGAAAAAAGAGAGAAAGGCCACACAAGAAACGGATGATAAGGAAGACGATCTGGAAGCTTTAGATTTGAGGCGGTGGCGAACCCAGGCCCCCGATGCCCTACTGCGGATGTAGCGCCAAAGATTAGGTAACTTAGAGTAACATTGCTTGGGTCATCTGTGTTGAATCTGAATCACACTTTATATCAAAACCAATAAGTGCTGTTACTTAATAACGTTTAATAGTTATGTAATCACAAAAAAATCCCTAGATTCTAGACAAATAATTTTATTTTACAAAGCAATTTATATTTAACTTCGGGAATAAAAATATCAGCTGCCGTATCTTTTCACATTGAACTCTTTTCTGGGTCACAATGAATATTTTAAACATTCTAACAATACCTTTAATGTAATTGATAACTTATGCTAACTTTTCATTAATAAAATTTTACAATAAATATGATTTTTTGAAATCGAATGAATCTTTTTAGGCACCCTGTATAATAATGTACATGATTTACTCGATTAAAACATTTTTAAAAGAAGATTTCATTGCTTGGCATAAATTATAATACAATATCAGTTGAGTGACAACATTGAAAGCAAAAATAAGAAACAAATATTCTTTAATAAGATAATCAAAAGAAGAAATTCAGCTTTAAAACTAAAAAAAAACCCTTTCTACAGCTAACAAGTCACACTTTCCTACACTAACTCAAAAAAAGTATAAAATCTAAAATATGCAAGAGAACAGTGGAAGAAAAGATAAATATCTAGTCCTACCGGTACTCTTTTAGTTTGGTACCCCCCGTTTATTTTTATTTTAATACATGTATAAGTGGTATTTTATATAAATAAAATAAAAAAATAATATTCTCAATAGGAGAATGTTCAAAAGCAGTGGGACTTTTGTGTGGGGTTGAGAAAGGGGAAAGAAAGAGAAGAAAAAAGATAGGGGGGTACCAAACTAAAAGAGGCGTATAGAGGCGCCTCTTTTAGTTTGGTACCCCGTAAGAAAAAGGAATAATCTAGTCTAGTAGAATTATTTAATAAAATTAATTTTGGACAAGAATTAAAATGGAAAAGTGAGAAATACCTCTCTAATGTCATAGACAAAGGGAGTACATATAATGTATCATTTCTTGGCTTTTTTTTTTTTTTTTTTTTTTAATTTAATGATCTGTTATATATGTCAAAATAGGCATTGTCAATTAACTTTTATTTGGTTGACAGAAAAAATATTTGATTTGTCTAAAGCGAAATTAAAATAAGTTGAGTTTTAGAGGAATAGAAAGGTATAAATTTCCTAAGAGTAATTCTGTTTAATAGACAATTAGATGAGAGGGAGTTTTCCCAATTGGTAAGTCACTTATAATGTGAATTTTAATTTTTATGAAGTTGGACATATTAAAATGAAAGAAAATAACCTAGTGTCCCTCACTCTTTTCTTCCTACATCGCAGATTTGCTATGAAAGAGAGTAAGTTTACCCAAGAAGGCTGTATTATTTATGGCAAGGAATCACCACAAGAGAAGAAAGATTATTAGAAACAATTTTTTTAAAATGATGTAAAATCCACTCATTATATATTATTAATTACTGACTCATTTCATTGGAAATTTAAGATGACCTGGGTGTTTAATTTTGTTGGGCATAGAACTAACTGTACAACTAGGCAAGTCAGTACTATTTCCCACTCATTTACCCACCCAGGTCTTCTCAAATTTGCAATGAAATAGGGGGGTACCAAACTAAAAAGTGCCGATTAAACAATGCGGCACAACTAGATATGTACCATATCAACGTTTTCCAGCTGGAAATGGTAGAAACTAAGGTATTGAGCCACAACTTGATATGAAGACATAATATCAAGTTTTTACTCCTCTCTTTATGTTGCCTATACTGACATAACATGTGAGATCGGGATTTATCTTTTGTTATCACAGTGATAACAGCCATCTTGTTGTGTATTGTTTGTGCAGTGCCTTCTTTTCTTCTTCTTGTTAGTAATAAGAGTTTTATAATAAACAAATAAATTTTAAAACCAGAATACGTACTTTGTGTAAAAGTGTTTTTGTGTGAGTACATGCTATTAGAGCTGTTTTATTACCTAGGTGCCTACCTATTTGTGAAAAATATTCCATTGATTGTTATAATAAAGTATTTTAACCTTGAAATAATTGTGGAAATACGAAATAGGGGGAATTTATTCAAGAGGAAAATATATTTTGTCTCTGGTAAGTAAAAATGGTATTGTTACTATTATTTATTGTAAAAAATACAATAGTATTAGTAGCTATTTATTACATAGACTGTCATATTTTTGTTACCGCTTTCTGGCTGGAATGTATGTGTACATTGTACAATATATTAGTACCTAAAGCTTGTTTTAAAAATGGTTTTAGGTAAACAATGCAGAACCACAAACAAAACAAAACTGTGTTGAAAATAGAAAGCTGTTTCATGAGTTGAATGAAAATGTACTTTCAACGGCAACAGCTTGGCTTTCATCAATAAATGGAAGGGTAAGTACTAAGTAGGCATTTAAGAATAATTTAGTTATAATTACTCTAGAAGTCTACAGAACTCTTGTTATGTGTGTGGAACAATTAAGTGAGCTATTGCTTTGTTGTAGGATACTACTTACGCAACTATAATGACTAATGATGTGCCACAAACAAACTGTGATGAAGATGCCTTAGAAAGGAGATATAGTAACAATTAAAACAACTGCCATGATATGACAGAAACATATTATCAGAGCGTTGTGCGTATTGATCAAGAAATTGTGCTAAATGAACTTTCGAACGAACTCGAAGCACAATTGCCACGTGTAAGTATTAGAGATGTGTTTTTTGAGCATTTTGTTCCCTTGCTGGATAGTACTGAGTACAAAACTATAATTTAATATTTGTATACTTTTGTTATAGAATGAGGAAGAAAGCAATATTATCTTTCAAATTCTCGACATGTCTTATAAAAAAAACACGGATGCAGATGTGAATAAAAAACAAGGACGGTGAAGAATAATGAATGTTCAAATAAGTACACTAAACCAAAGTATTTTAAACAATATATTACCTATAATCAATGTTCAAATAAATTATAACACAATTAAACATAACCACATGGATAGACAGAACACAGTACGCAGTACACAACGCTCATATATATAAAGAAGAATAAGGTGTGGTAATCAGTGTTGCCAAGTTTAAACATTGTAAATATGTTGCTTAAAAGACTTTGGTTTAGTGTACTTATTTGAACATTCATTAGGTTATGGTCCCAGACACGAAGTTTATTTCGAGAAGAATATTTGGAGAACGTTTTTTTAGTTAGCGTGTTTGAAGTAATACATTTTAATTGTGAGTGACTTTTGATATTACGTAATTTTTTATGTTCAAAGTAAGATAAAAGAATGTCTTTCAAAGAAAAAATTAATATTGCTGCTTTTAATGGCAAAGATTTTAAGAATTGATCATTTCGGGTTAAAAGTGTCCTAAGATCAGAAGAAGTCGAAGATGCGGTGATTCAAGAAGATTTTTATTTGAGGAACAAGAAAAAAGAAGGACGTGCTCAAGCTATTATCATAGCTGCAGTTGCTGATAAAGAATTTGATAACTAGAGAATGAGGTCAACTGAAGCCACACAGTTTGATAGAAGACGGTAGGAACCTAAAATGTTTTTTTAAAGTTTTGGTATTCATTTATTGTAGAGTAATTTTAGGGAAATTGAATGTGTTTTTATTTGAGTATTCTTTCTTACTTTCAGGTAAAAGGACAGGTTAGTACAGTAAGAAACAGAAAAAAAAGGTCAGAGCAATAAAAATAGGAAAGGAAAGGAGTTTCCGGAAAAACAATTTAGTCCACTGCTGCAACGTACTAGAAAGGGTTGCTCCTCAGTAGTCACCGAAGTTATTCAAGGCCAGACTTTCAAAAACCTTTTTCTCTTTTAAAAAAAATAATCAGGAACAAGTATTGATTGATGGAATATCGTTAAGGGGAAAAAAAGAAGAAAGGAAGGGTCGGGGGAAAGGTATCGGAAATGGACATGAATCGCCAATTTACGGCCGAGTATCACAATAAAAAATGAAAAATGAATACACGATTGTTTGTAAAAAAAATATTTCGAACTGTCTATGGAATTACGAGAGGAAAGGTAGATATGATAATTAAAAAAAATTAGTAAGAACCAGGACAACAATTTTCCAAACCTAGATAGACGTGGACGATACCCCCATTTCGCAAAAGAATGTTGTCCACATACAATCTTATTATTCGAGATAGCAGTATAAACGGCGGCACTACTTGCTACATGTGGGCTGGGGACATAGCAGGACGCGGTTCCGATGATAGCTTCATGCCTATACAAGAAGTTGTATTAATATGAAGAGCCGATGATTTTATATACTGACAGATATTTTTGAAATGTGCTCGTGTAAAGTTTGCTTTTTCAGCCATATCAACTTTTGCCATATTACCTCATCAGTTTACCTGTCGTAAATAATCAACGCCTCTGAATTGATGAGTATACCCCTCTTTAGACCTGATGTACATGACGCTATTAAATGGGTAAACCATATTGAATTAGTATTAGTAAAAACCCATTTTTTTGGAACGGCACTGAGACTGAGACAGCGCAGTGAATTTCTCCTTTTTTACCCGAAAGGGCTAATCATTGTATGAAAGGTGAGACCCAGAACGCCTGGACGGACGGACGGGAAAAGATTCTATCATCATCTATTCGATGAGACGAACATTTTTTTCAAATAACATTTTTTACTAACACCAATAGCGACACCGCTATGACTTAATAAAGATCGCTAAAACTATTAAAGCGGACCTAAACGTTTATAATAGAGAAAACAACCTTTTTACCGATATCTTACGTTCTAACGAAACGATTTTAATAAAACTTCATATACACCATATAATGCACAATTGAAACAGGTATGCAAAATTTCAACTTGATACAAGCAAAATTCTTTGCGTAGTGACGAGATACATTTATAATAATTGTTTAAAAGCTATAGCGGGTGGTGAAGATTGTTATAGTCGTATAGTGTATAAGTTTGTTTAGGAAGTAAAGCTTTGTACCGAGTACCCCCACTCTTTCCTACACTACCCTCTTCCACTTATCTTCAACTATGACATTCATCATGATTTATAAATTTCAATATTCAGTATTTCATTGCAATACGCTCGCTTCAATGATAGAGCCACGCGATGCCTAGTAATATCTTACTTAGAGGAACACGGATAGTTATACCTAACTCTTTACAGATTAGAGTTGTAAGCTTAGGCCATGCTGGACACTTGGGTATGTCTAAAACAAAGGAACTTTTAAGATCAAAAGTATGGTTTCCTTTGTTGAACAAAGGAGTTGAAGAAAAAGTTAAAAGCTGTATCTCATGTATGGCTAATTCTCAAAAGACAAACAGGGATCCTATTCGTCCTCCTCCTTTGCCATCCAATTGTTGGGAAAATTTATGTATGGATTTTTCAGGTCCTTGGCCTAATGGTAAATATATTATGGTAATTATAGATGAGTACAGCAAATTTCCTATTGCGGAGGTTTTGTCCTCCTTGACCACGGATGTGGTAGTTTCTCGATTATTTAATATATTTTGTTTATTTGAACTGCCTGCTAGTCTTAAAACAGATGGAGGTCCGCCGTTCAATAGTCAAGATTTTAGTCAATTTTGTGAAAACATAGGTATTTATTACAAGAAGGTTACAGACTTGTGGCCTGAGGCTAATGGAAGGTCTGAGAATTTTATGCCGTCTCTCAACAAAGCTGTTAGAACTTTGCACATAGAGGGCAAAAATTGGTAGTCTTATCTACCAGAGTTTCTTTTACAATACAGAGAAACTGCTCATTCAGCCACTCATCTTTCTCCAGCTAATGCTTTTCTTCGAAATAATTTTCGGATCTTTTTGCCTCAGCAGCCATCGTTAATTGAAGATGAGATTCATGAAACTCTAGTTTCTAATGATTCAATGAGTAAAATTAAATGAAGGAGTATACGGATGTCAAGCGTCGCACTAAACCTCACACGTTAGAAAAGGGAGACACGGTTTTAGTTAGGCAACCGAAGGTCAATAAATATTCGTCCCAGTTTAGCCCTATTCCTATGCATGTAGTGGATGTTAATGGCAGTCAGATAACTGCTGAGCAAGATGGCAAGCAGATGATTAGAAATTCATCTTATTTTAAAAAGCTTCATCAGAGTCCTGATTCAGTATCAACATCACAGGAAGGTATCACTTCATCTTTAGTGTCACCAGTGAGGAGTAACCCTATAATAGATTCTGGAGGTCAGCCTGCGGATACTGGAAACGCCATATCACCTTCTGTGTCACCAGCTAGGAGTAACGCCGGAGGAGATTCTGGAGGACAGCCTGCAGAGTCTGGTGGTACAGAAGTAAGACGGTCTGCTAGAACTCGGAAAATGCCTTCACAACTTTCTGACTACGTTTTAAGTTGAATTAAGGAAGGGATGTGGTGTCTAATAGGAGATTGGGAGATCTTGGAAGAAAAGGAGGTTATGTTTCGGTTTGAGTTGTAATCTAACCGGAGTGGAGGAGAGAAGATATTTGTTTGTTTAAATTTCATGTTATCAATATTAAAAGTGATTATTAACGAGGCATCGCGTGGCTTTATCATTGAAGCGAGCGTATAGTAATAAATATGTATTGAATATTGAAAAAATAGATAATCATGAATCATAATGAGTTGATAGATATAGGGTATGATAGTAGTACAGCGGCTATTAGTAAGGGAACCCCCCGCATTCTTACTATTCCTCTAACCACACATCTCATTTTCAATTATTATAAAATGTATCTCTTTGCTACAAAAAAACTACTGCATGTATCAGTAAACTCCCAAATATTTGATCCTCCTCACCATCAACAGGGATAGAAGATGGGGGGGGGGGGGGGTGAAATAAAGACATGTTATTACATTTTATAGAAAAGTGTATTAAAAATATAGTGATATAAATTCATATGTTTATACAAATATTATTATTTCTTAATTTAAAAAATAAATTTGTAAATATAAATCTTATACTTTTATATCAGAGTAAATGTGTTAAATGTATTTTTTTTAAAAATAAATGTTTAATTAGTCTAGACAATCATGCAGTATTTAATAATTTAGTAACATTTCCCAATCTCTGAAAAAAACTAACAGATAAACACATTGACTGCCTAACATAATGATAAAGTGCACAAATTGATCTCATAAGCCAAATTGATCTCATAGAACACAAGTACATTTTTTTTAAAAACACTGAAAGAAAATATAAATAAATGTTGTAACCCAACTATTATACAGACAAGACCAATTGGGCTTGAGATTATTAGATAAAGTTAAGAAAATAGACTGCCAATTGGTGTGGCACTTAGCTTCCTCGCATCCTATATCCACGTACTTTATTAATTTTATGCTTTTACAAGTCATTATTGTCAAATTGGTTTAATTGTTTCCCCCGTTTTTTTAATCTGTCAAAATTGTTTAGTTTTTTTACACGAATTAAAGTATCAATTTAGCAAAAGTTAAAGAGCGTAGACTGTTCAAATTAATCTGGGGCTATCTGCGGGTTACTTTCGATAAACTATAAAAGTTTCATTCAAATCAGATACGTACTTTTGAAGCTATAGGTGTAAATAAATGTATGTTTGTGCGCATGTGGAAGAGAAACTAATAGGCACAGAAGGTTGAAACTTAAATGGGACCAACAATGGGCTAATTATGACCAACCACCCAAATTTCATTAAAATGGAACGTGTAGTTTTTAAGATATGTTGGTTCGCAAAAATCGAACGACAGACCGACAGACCGACAGACAGACACGGAACCAAACATGTTCCCTGATGTCTGTAACGGATTTCTGTCTTGGAATTTTTGAAATCGGAGACCTAAAATATTTTCGTTCTTCGAAACGATCACATAGCTTCCGTTACCTTCGGTAAGCTCGGAAGCAAAATAAACTTTTGAATTAAGAAATGTCTTTTAATACATAGTTAAGCATTAACACTACTGTTATGTAACACAGCACTCTTTAAAAACCCCACTATAACCGTATCCTAAGGGTTTTTAAAAAACCTTTTTTAAAGTTTTTAAAAAACCTTGAAATGTTTATAAATGAGTCATGTGAATTCCTGCTTAATTTTTAAACAGTAATGAATAACAATAATATTTAATAAGAAATAATATTTTTAAAAAACTTCTCACGAAAGTTGATTAGGGCGATAATGTGTATCAAATAAGTAGAAAAAGGTTCAATTTAACAAAAAAAATAACTCATAATCATATATATATATATATATATATATATATATATATATATATATATATATATATATATATATATATATATATATATATATATATATATATATATATATATATATACTATATATATATATATATATATTATATATCATGTGTTTAATTTGATGTATAGGTACATTGTTCAATACAACCCGAAACCTGGTACATAAGTTTCTTATCTGAAATCTTAAACTGACTGATACTATGATGATGCATGATTAAGGTTTGCTTAACAATATAGATTCCTGATATCTATTACCTATAAAAATGGGTGTGGTAATCAGTGTTGCCAAGTTTAAACATTGTAAATATGTTGTTTAAAAGACTTTGGTTTAGTGTACTTATTTGAACATTCATTAGGTTATGGTCCCAGACACGAAGTTTATTTCGAGAAGAATTATTGGAGAACGTTATTTTAGTTAGCGTGTCTGGAGTAATACAGTTTAATTGTGAGTGACTTTTGATATTACGTAATTTTTTATGTTCAAAGTAAGATAAAAAAATGTCTTTCAAAGAAAAAATAATATTGCTGCTTTTAATGGCAAAGATTTTAAGAATTGATCATTTCGGGTTAAAAGTGTCCTAAGATCAGAAGAAGTCGAAGATGCGGCGGTTCATGAAGATTTATATTTGAGGAACAAGAAAAAAGAAGGACGTGCTCAAGCTATTATCATAGCTGCAGTTGCTGATAAAGAATTTGATAACTAGAGAATGAGGTCAACGTAAAAATGAAGGTATTCATTTTTTGTAGAGTAATTTTAGGGAAATTGAATAAGTGTTTTTATTTGAGTATTCTTTCTTACTTTCAGGTAAAATGACAGGTTAGTACAGCAAGAAAGAAAATACAAAGGTCAGAGCTATAAAAATAGGAAAGGAAAAGAGTTTCCGGAAAAACAATTTAGTCCACTGCTGCAGTGTTGTAGAAAGGGTTGCTCCTCAGTTGTCACCGAAGTTATTCAAGGCCAGACTTTCAAAAACGTATTCTCTCTTAACCCTAGAAAGCTAACCTGGAGTCAAAATGACTCCCATTTTTTTTTAAACTACGAATGCACGGTGTCTGTAAAACACAGAACTCCCACATCTCAGCTATGCTATCTCCCACCCTTGAATGACCCTTCTACACTTCTATCAGTTCCACATTCAGATTCTAAAGAGGACATATCGTTTGTTTTTCTGCAGTCACGGAGTCATTTTGACTCCTGTTTAGTCTTACACGTAAATTTTTCGTAGGTCATTTTGACGCAGAATAGTATTTTTTAGAATAGTATGTCGTGTTATTGTTTATTTGGTCATTTCAAATCTTATAAATTAGATATTATATAACTTTTAATTCAATAATTATTTCAAATTAAAGGTAATATAATTGTAATTTATTCATTTATGTATAAGTATAAATTGTTATATTTTTTTGTCTTTATATGTCTAAATTATATAAAGTTAATAGAATATGAATATAGTCAAATAATGGAGAAAAAATACAATGATCCAAACGACATTTATCGCTTGATGAAGGAAATGACCGATTCAGATACCGATTATGAAAAAGAGCGTATTCGACAATAATGGTGACGGTTGTGATTTGGACCCTGATTTGAATATAGAAAATGCCTTTTTTGATCCCATCAGCGATGATGAGGAAAATAATATATTAATTGAAACAATTTACGAAATAAAAAAAAACCAAAGGAAAGGAAAGAAAAAAGCTACATAAAATAAAGTAAATAAAACCACTCCGGTAGATAACAATACCGGATATGTAATAGTAGTGCAGTTTGAAAAACCGGAATTAAAAGGAAAACATTTTTTTTTTGTGGCAAACAAAGCACCCAAGTGTCCCATCAACTAGCACTAAAACGTGTTAAAAAAATATTGTACATATTAGGCCTTTATATTTTAATAAAACTGGGTATAATAGATTAGGGAGTCAATATGACTCAAGGTTAGCCTTAAGAGGTTAAAAAATATGGTTAGCGTTCTAGGGTTAAAAAAAAAATAATCAGGAACAAGTTTTGATTGATGGGAATCGTTAGGGGGAAAAAAATAAGAGAGGAAGGGTCGGGGGAAAGGTATCGGAAATGGACATGATAGCCAATTTACGCCCGAGTATCACAATAAAAAATGAAAAATGAATACAAGATTGTTTGTAAAAAAAAAAAAAAATCAAACTGTATGGAATTACGAGAGGAAATGTAGATATGATAATTAAAAAAATTAGTAATTACCGGGACAAAAAGTTTCCCAACGTAGATAGACGTGGACGCCATACCCTCAAATAAGAAAAAAGATACTCAGAGATTGATGTTGGAACAAATCAATAAATATCCAAAACATGAAAGTCATTACTCCAGAAGGCATTCGAAAAAAAATGTATTTGCCGAACTATTTAAACGTGTCAAAAACGTACCATGAATATTTGAATGACAACGGCAACTGTGGAGGCTCTTAAACCTTATTTTTAAACATTTTTAACCTAACTGGTTATAAGTTTAAACCTCCAAAAAATGAACATGTAAAGTTTGTTATTCCTTTAAACTTGAGCTGCAACAAGAAAAAAACCAAGAAAAGAAGTCTTAGATTCGAAAGAGATATGATGTGCAGAAAAAGGAGGCTTATGATGCGTACTTAAAAAAAAGAAGACAAAATCGCTACCTGGACAGATACTCAAGTTGTTTTGGTGTTTGATCTGGAAAAGGGTTTAGACACGCCATATTTGACAACTAACATAACATTTTGCAAAAGAATGTTGTCCACATACAATCTTATTATTCGAGATAGCAGTTTAAACGGCGGCACTACTTGCTACATGTGGCCTGATGACATAGCAGGACGTGGTTCCGATGATATAGCTTCATGCCTATACAAGAAGTTGTATTAATATGAAGAGCCGATGTTTTTATATACTGATAGATATTTTTGAAATGTGCTCGTGTAAAGTTTGCTTTTTTAGCCATATCAACTTTAGCCATATTACCTCATCAGTTTACCTGTCGTAAATATTCAACGCCTCTGAATTGATGAGTATACCCCTCTTTAGACCTGATGTACATGACACTATTAAATGGGTAAACCATATTGAATTAGTAAAAACCCAATTTTTTGGAACGGCACTGAGATAGCGCTGTGAATTTCTCCTTTTTTACCCGAAAGTGCTAATCATTGTATGAAAGGTGAGACCCACAACGCAGAGATTGGCCAACTTTCAAGTCCGATTTTCTCGATGCCTTCCCTGTTAAACGTAACCTTGGGCGTCTAGAAAAAGATGCCGCTCACTTTAACAGCTCTCAAATTAACTTCTATGAGCGATATGTACACGAAAAGTTAGCTAAGTTAATAAATTAAGGGGGAATAGGCCCCGGCCCCGACCTGGCCTTCACAACCTATGTCATCTTTCTATTCTGGTCAGGATAGGAAACGACAGCACCATTTAGTTGACCATCCCTTTTCTGCACCTAGAGCAAAGAAAGTAAAACCTTTTAAGGGGTATTCAGACGTCCGTTTTAGGAAGTACTCTCAGGATATCAAATATATTATGTTTGGTGACCTAGGACATGTCCGCTCAGTCAGAGACAAGGGAAAATCTAGGCATCAGCTTCTATCAAGGATAGGACTAATTATATAGACATGCCCTGCACATTTTATGCCAAGAAGGGGCAATCGTCTTTACCACGGCTGCTATTGAAAAAAGGAAGAGCGTAATTGCATCTAGCAGCTGACTTAGACCAGAGGAAAAAAGAATATTGCGCTCTATTTGACACAGGTGCCGATTGTTCCTTGATGTCCGATTTTTGAATCACTATATCTAGGTAAGATTGAGCCATGTAATGTATCGTTAAAAGGAATAGACCTCGGAACCTTAATTTCTTACAAACAATTCACAACAACCATTAAAATAACAGACACAGAAATCCATGAGGTGACATTCTTGGTTGTACCTATTTGTGGCCTTGATCAGTAGCGTACACAGAAATTTTTTTCGGGGGGGGGGGACCTAATTTAACTTATATGCGGGTTTAGCATACCCCATAATTTATTATAATGGTAATTTCTCCCCCTTTTCAACACTCTAATTTCAATTTCTAACCTCATATTTAATTAAAATAAAATCCTATGAGGTCACCTCACTATGTGATGTGATCGTTCTAAAGAACGATTATGTCTCCGATTCCAATAATTCCAAGACAGAAATCTGTTCCAGTCATCAGACATTTTTGATCCCGTTTCTGGCTGTTAGTCTGTCTCTCGCTCAATCAGTGCGAACAATTCTTAAAAACTACTCTTTCGATTTTAATGAAATTCGGATGGCAGTTAATTAGCATATAAAAAGTTCATTGTTGGTCCTATATAAGGTTCAATCTTCTGGTCCCATTTCCCTCCACCACATTTCTCCACCTGCCACCATTTTTCTTCCACATGTGCACACACATACATTTATTTACACCTTATCTTCAAAAATATTCATCTGATTTTATAAAACTTATCTGATAGAAGCTCACAGATTAATTTTAACTGTCTGCGCTGTTTAAATTTTGGTAAATTGATACTTTAAATCATGTAAAAATCAAACCAATTTTGACTAATTTAAAAAAGGAGGGAAAATTGAGTAAATTTAACATGAATAAAGTATCAATATAGCAATATTTTAAGAGCGCAGACGGTTGAAATTATTCTTGGGTTATCTGCGGGCTACTTTAAACAAACCATTAAAATTTCATAAAAATCAGATGAGTACTTTTGAAGATATAGGTGTAAATAAATGTACGTCTGTGCGAATGTGGAAGAGAAATAAATAGGTGCAGAAGATTGAAACTTATACGGGATCAGCAATGTTATAACCTGGCTAATTATGACCTACCATCAAAATGTCAATAAAATTGGACGAATAGCCTTTTTTTGCGAACCAACATATCTGGTTCGCAAAAATTGAAGGACAGGCGGACACGGGACCCAAACTGTACCCTGATGTTGAACAGATTTCTGTCTTGGAATTTTTGAAATCGGAGACATAAAAATTGTTCGTTCTTCAGAACTGTCACATATCTTCCGTTTCCTTTGGTAAGCTCGGAAGCAAAACGTACTGCAAAAGCAAACGTGGATTTGGAGCACATACGAATTTCAAATTTTTATCTAGAAGAGAATTCTTCTCTAAGAAAATGAAATACCTATTGCAAAACAAATTAATCATTCGCTCATTCGCTAGGTAATTACATGGGACATTTAACATCAAATGTTTTCTGAACGCTTTTTGAGTTTTTAGATTTAAATTTACTATTACTATGTAATATGAATCAAATAATAAAAACGGAAGCCTCTCCACAAAATAAGTTTTAATAACCAAAACTAGCTTTCGGCCTCTCGGCCATCATCAGTGCCTGATCATTGTAAGGGCGCATGGTTGTTCGGCGAAACATCATCTGAAGAATAGCAGCGCAAGTGGAGTTGATATTAATTAAATAATAAAAACGGAAGCCTCTCCACAAAATAAGTTTTAATAACCAAAACTAGCTTTCGGCCTCTCGGCCATCATCAGTGCCTGATCATTGTAAGGGCGCATGGTTGTTCGGCGAAACATCATCTGAAGAATAGCAGCGCAAGTGGAGTTGATATTAATTAAATAATAAAAACGGAAGCCTCTCCACAAAATAAGTTTTAATAACCAAAACTAGCTTTCGGCCTCTCGGCCATCATCAGTGCCTGATCATTGTAAGGGCGCATGGTTGTTCGGCGAAACATCATCTGAAGAATAGCAGCGCAAGTGGAGTTGATATTAATTAAATAATAAAAACGGAAGCCTCTCCACAAAATAAGTTTTAATAACCAAAACTAGCTTTCGGCCTCTCGGCCATCATCAGTGCCTGATCATTGTAAGGGCGCATGGTTGTTCGGCGAAACATCATCTGAAGAATAGCAGCGCAAGTGGAGTTGATATTAATTAAATAATAAAAACGGAAGCCTCTCCACAAAATAAGTTTTAATAACCAAAACTAGCTTTCGGCCTCTCGGCCATCATCAGTGCCTGATCATTGTAAGGGCGCATGGTTGTTCGGCGAAACATCATCTGAAGAATAGCAGCGCAAGTGGAGTTGATATTAATTAAATAATAAAAACGGAAGCCTCTCCACAAAATAAGTTTTAATAACCAAAACTAGCTTTCGGCCTCTCGGCCATCATCAGTGCCTGATCATTGTAAGGGCGCATGGTTGTTCGGCGAAACATCATCTGAAGAATAGCAGCGCAAGTGGAGTTGATATTAATTAAATAATAAAAACGGAAGCCTCTCCACAAAATAAGTTTTAATAACCAAAACTAGCTTTCGGCCTCTCGGCCATCATCAGTGCCTGATCATTGTAAGGGCGCATGGTTGTTCGGCGAAACATCATCTGAAGAATAGCAGCGCAAGTGGAGTTGATATTAATTAAATAATAAAAACGGAAGCCTCTCCACAAAATAAGTTTTAATAACCAAAACTAGCTTTCGGCCTCTCGGCCATCATCAGTGCCTGATCATTGTAAGGGCGCATGGTTATTACGCATTTGGTTATTAAAACTTATTTTGTGGAGAGGCTTCCGTTTTTATTATTTAATTAATATCAACTCCACTTGCGCTGCTATTCTTCAGATGATGTTTCGCCGAACAACCATGCGCCCTTACAATGATCAGGCACTGATGATGGCCGAGAGGCCGAAAGCTAGTTTTGGTTATTAAAACTTATTTTGTGGAGAGGCTTCCGTTTTTATTATTTAATTAATATCAACTCCACTTGCGCTGCTATTCTTCAGATGATGTTTCGCCGAACAACCATGCGCCCTTACAATGATCAGGCACTGATGATGGCCGAGAGGCCGAAAGCTAGTTTTGGTTATTAAAACTTATTTTGTGGAGAGGCTTCCGTTTTTATTATTTAATTAATATCAACTCCACTTGCGCTGCTATTCTTCAGATGATGTTTCGCCGAACAACCATGCGCCCTTACAATGATCAGGCACTGATGATGGCCGAGAGGCCGAAAGCTAGTTTTGGTTATTAAAACTTATTTTGTGGAGAGGCTTCCGTTTTTATTATTTAATTAATATCAACTCCACTTGCGCTGCTATTCTTCAGATGATGTTTCGCCGAACAACCATGCGCCCTTACAATGATCAGGCACTGATGATGGCCGAGAGGCCGAAAGCTAGTTTTGGTTATTAAAACTTATTTTGTGGAGAGGCTTCCGTTTTTATTATTTAATTAATATCAACTCCACTTGCGCTGCTATTCTTCAGATGATGGTTCGCCGAACAACCATGCGCCCTTACAATGATCAGGCACTGATGATGGCCGAGAGGCCGAAAGCTAGTTTTGGTTATTAAAACTTATTTTGTGGAGAGGCTTCCGTTTTTATTATTTAATTAATATCAACTCCACTTGCGCTGCTATTCTTCAGATGATGTTTCGCCGAACAACCATGCGCCCTTACAATGATCAGGCACTGATGATGGCCGAGAGGCCGAAAGCTAGTTTTGGTTATTAAAACTTATTTTGTGGAGAGGCTTCCGTTTTTATTATTTAATTAATATCAACTCCACTTGCGCTGCTATTCTTCAGATGATGTTTCGCCGAACAACCATGCGCCCTTACAATGATCCGGCACTGATGATGGCCGAGAGGCCGAAAGCTAGTTTTGGTTATTAAAACTTATTTTGTGGAGAGGCTTCCGTTTTTATTATTTAATTAATATCAACTCCACTTGCGCTGCTATTCTTCAGATGATGTTTCGCCGAACAACCATGCGCCCTTACAATGATCAGGCACTGATGATGGCCGAGAGGCCGAAAGCTAGTTTTGGTTATTAAAACTTATTTTGTGGAGAGGCTTCCGTTTTTATTATTTAATTAATATCAACTCCACTTGCGCTGCTATTCTTCAGATGATGTTTCGCCGAACAACCATGCGCCCTTACAATGATCAGGCACTGATGATGGCCGAGAGGCCGAAAGCTAGTTTTGGTTATTAAAACTTATTTTGTGGAGAGGCTTCCGTTTTTATTATTTAATTAATATCAACTCCACTTGCGCTGCTATTCTTCAGATGATGTTTCGCCGAACAACCATGCGCCCTTACAATGATCAGGCACTGATGATGGCCGAGAGGCCGAAAGCTAGTTTTGGTTATTAAAACTTATTTTGTGGAGAGGCTTCCGTTTTTATTATTTAATTAATATCAACTCCACTTGCGCTGCTATTCTTCAGATGATGTTTCGCCGAACAACCATGCGCCCTTACAATGATCAGGCACTGATGATGGCCGAGAGGCCGAAAGCTAGTTTTGGTTATTAAAACTTATTTTGTGGAGAGGCTTCCGTTTTTATTATTTAATTAATATCAACTCCACTTGCGCTGCTATTCTTCAGATGATGTTTCGCCGAACAACCATGCGCCCTTACAATGATCAGGCACTGATGATGGCCGAGAGGCCGAAAGCTAGTTTTGGTTATTAAAACTTATTTTGTGGAGAGGCTTCCGTTTTTATTATTTAATTAATATCAACTCCACTTGCGCTGCTATTCTTCAGATGATGTTTCGCCGAACAACCATGCGCCCTTACAATGATCAGGCACTGATGATGGCCGAGAGGCCGAAAGCTAGTTTTGGTTATTAAAACTTATTTTGTGGAGAGGCTTCCGTTTTTATTATTTAATTAATATCAACTCCACTTGCGCTGCTATTCTTCAGATGATGTTTCGCCGAACAACCATGCGCCCTTACAATGATCAGGCACTGATGATGGCCGAGAGGCCGAAAGCTAGTTTTGGTTATTAAAACTTATTTTGTGGAGAGGCTTCCGTTTTTATTATTTAATTAATATCAACTCCACTTGCGCTGCTATTCTTCTAATATGAATCAGTTTTTTTCACAAAATGATAAACCGATTTATTTATATTGCCTCAGTTTTCCCACTACATGTCGACGAACACTAGTCCGACATGAGTCAGCAAGAGGGGAATGCCGCATAGACAAGAGGACCCACGTAGCGTTCTACACACAATCCTGGTCCAAAACAAAAATTTGCTACTGAAATCCACAACCATCATTTTCCAGTCCAAGCCATCAAACCATCAACCATCAAGCCAGTCTAGTGTGCATATTTTAATTCAATTAATTTAATTCCATCGACAAAAGTTCGAGTTGACTCGGGCCTCATTTAATTTAAAGTACTTAACACCTAGGCCGAGCCGGCAATCGGGTCTATTATTGAATGCATCCCAATTTCTTTTGATGCATAATTTCCATCGACAAAATCGGGCCTACTAGCAATCAGGCCGATTCATTGTACTCATCCTAATCAATTCAATGCACTTAATTCTACAGCAAAAAATCCGGGCCTAGCTGTCAATCGGAGCTGTCTATTTTTACGAATCCAAATTCAATTCATTGCATTAGGATTCGTAATGAATTGAAGCTGTCTTATAATGCAACCTATGCTATTGAACTGGACTAAAACCACAAAAAAATCAATGAATTCAATTGGCGAAAAATCGGGCCCAGCCGAAATCAGGTCAATCAAGTTTAATATTTTTAGTTCAACTGGCAAAAATCAAGACCTAGTCGGCAAATAAGCCGATTTATTTCATGCATCCTAATTTAATTCAATGAATCTAATTCCATCAGCAAAAATCTCGGTCCAGCCAAAATCGGGCCGCTATAGTGTTTAATAGTTTTAGTTTCATCGACAAAAATCCAGGCCCAGCCGACAGTCAGGCCGGTATAATGTTTAATAAATTTAATTCCATCGGCAAAATACAGTTCCAGCCGACAGTCGGGCCGGTATAGTGTTTAATAAATTTAATTCCATCGGCAAAATACAGTTCCAGCCGACAGTCGGGCCGGTATAGTGTTTAATAAATTCAATTCCATCGGCAAATCCGGGCCCAGCCGACAGTCGGGCCTGTATAATGTTTAATAAATTTAATTCCATCGGCCAAAATCCGGGCCCAGCCGACAGTCGGGCCGTTATAATGTTTAATAAATTTCATTCCATCGGCCAAAATCCGGGCCCAGCCGACAGTCGGGCCGGTATAGTGTTTAATAAATTTAATTCCATCGGCAAAATCTTGGCCCAGCCGACAGTCGGGCCGGTATAGTGTTTAATAAATTCAATTCCATCGGCAAATCCGGGCCCAGCCGACAGTCGGGCCGTTATAATGTTTAATAAATTTCATTCCATCGGCCAAAATCCGGGCCCAGCCGACAGTCGGGCCGGTATAGTGTTTAATAAATTTAATTCCATCGGCAAAATCTTGGCCCAGCCGACAGTCGGGCCGGTATAGTGTTTAATAAATTTAATTCCATCGGCCAAAATCTGGGCCCAGCCGACAGTCGGGCCGTTATAATGTTTAATAAATTTAATTCCATCGGCCAAAATCCGGGCCCAGCCGACAGTCGGGCCGTTATAATGTTTAATAAATTTAATTCCATCGGCCAAAATCCGGGCCCAGCCGACAGTCGGGCCGGTATAGTGTTTAATAAATTTAATTCCATCGGCCAAAATCTGGGCCCAGCCGACAGTCGGGCCGGTATAGTGTTTAATAAATTTAATTCCATCGGCCAAAATCCGGGCCCAGCCGACAGTCGGGCCGTTATAATGTTTAATAAATTTCATTCCATCGGCCAAAATCCGGGCCCAGCCGACAGTCGGGCCGGTATAGTGTTTAATAAATTTAATTCCATCGGCCAAAATCCGGGCCCAGCCGACAGTCAGGCCGTTATAATGTTTAATAAATTTCATTCCATCGGCCAAAATCCGGGCCCAGCCGACAGTCGGGCCGGTATAGTGTTGAATGAATTTAATTCTATCGGCAAATCCGGGCCGAGATTATTTGGGTTGATTAAGTGTATACACACCATAAGATAATACTTAATTAATTCCTTTTATTGGAAAATATTTACAGCCAATTCGAATGCATCTGTCATTACTGTGTTTTTTTGGTTTTAAGTGTATGGCGGGTCTTAGGTATGTAATCATTTCGGGGGGGGGGGGGGGAATGCCCCTTGGGCCCCCCCTCCTGTGTACGCCACTGGCCTTGATTATGATGTTTATCTTGGAAGAGATTTGATTAAGGACTCAACAATAATAGCCCAGACCAGTTCTTCAGGGAATAAAATTAAAATAATCCGTGAACCGACTATAGCACGGTTAGGTGCAAAGGTTGACCTATGTAGAATAGACACTGATCTGACAGGAGAAAATAGAAACAAACTCTTGGAATTATTAAACGACTACAGTAACATATTTATTTTTGGCAACAAGGTATAGGGCTTGTACGAATTGCTGAGATGGTTAAGCCTTGAAAAAAGAGAAAATAATTAATAGAACCCCGCATCGGTTTTCAATATGTGAACGAGAGTTCATGCGTGGTATTGTCTCTGATCTTCTCCAAAATGGCAAAATTCGCTAATGTCAATCTCCGTTTGTCAAGAAATAAGAAATTACCTGAAGAATGTGTGTCGATTTCAGAGAGCTTAACAGAATTACTGTCAGAGAAAGGTACCCCTTACCTCTCATCGAAGATCAATTGGACCGCTTAGGCAAGTGTAAATATTTTACTCATGGCTTCTGGTTTTCACCTGATAGCAGTTGGGGAAGAGTCTATACCAAAGAAAGCCTTTGTAACTCCTGATGGGCACTACGAGTATCTAAGGGTCCCGTTTGGCCAGGAGGTGGCCAGAAAAAGGCTACTACAGCAGGCGTACAACGAAATATGAGGAGAAATATCACTCTTATAAGCTGGAACCCTTGGCAATAATTAATGCTTTCCGGTATTTTAGAGTTTACCTGCTTGGAATTAAGTTTTCACTGGTGACGGATTGCAAAGCGATAAAATTAACAAAAACTAAACGAGAAATTTCACGCAGGATTGCAAGATGGTGGATGTATCTTCAGGACTTTGACAAAATCTACCATAAAGGTAGTTTACTCCTACATGTTGATTTCTTAAGTAGGAATCCTGTGAATATAAGAAGAGTTTCCCACTTTACATGGCTGCATGTGGAACAAAGAAATAATGAGGAGTTACAGAATATTTCATGGCTTAGAAAATGTAAAACTGGCTCCAAACCAGTATGCAGTCAAGGATGGACTTTTACTCCACAAGCAAATAAATACTGACCTATCATTAAATGTTCAGTGGTTCCAAGATTAAGTGAATTGGGTCTAATGAGAATATTCCATGATGAACAATGTCACATAGGACCTGAGAAAACACTTGCATCTGTCTCCGGACATTTTTGGTTTCCAAGAATGAGGAAATTCGTTAAGAACAATGTAAAACATTGACTAGTGTGTGCTGTGAAGAAAACCAGGACGGGACCACTTGAGGGATTTATAGAACCAATTATTAAACCAAAAGAACCTTTTCACATTATCCACCTAGATTGTCTTGGTCTATTACCGACCACTAGTTCTGGCCACTGTTCCATCAGATTGATTTATGAACGCATCTTGCTTGATGCCTAAGCGCTACATTTATGAACCTGTGTTTCAAGTCTTGTCTTCTCCCGCTTCTTTGAATACACGTTCTTCCTCTTCAGCTCTCTCCGACTTTGTACCTCGTGTCTAGCGTCTCATTTATTAAGGCCGGTATACACGGGGACACTTTTGCTGCTAGAGTGGGTGTCTAGATCGAGTGTCACAGTGGAGACACCACCTAGAGTGGTGCTAGACTACCCCCACTTCTCTCTAGCTGATGTCGCTCGAGGTGTCTGATTTCTTCGTGTAGACACCTCTCAGTTTGCTCTAGCTATCGGTCTAGGTCAGTTTCAGCTAGGTGAAACTTTTTAGCTAGAGCAGAATGCCTACAACCGCAGCAGGGCAGCGTTCCTTCCATTTTCCTGATGTATTGTTCCATATTTGTTAATGTCTATGTCTTTTATATATATACTGGGTGTCCCAAGTCTAAATATTAAAATTCAAGGAGCTTATTTAGGAGGCCAACTTTATTTCTACCAGTTATTCTGAAATCAGTATCCCTCCATTAATTTTAATTTTTTTTACGTAATCAATCTTATTACTTATACTTTCAAGTGGTTTGAAGACGTACTATGGATCTAGTTAATGAGTTCGAATATTTTTATATTTTATTAATAAACTATGTCTCGTCTCGATATTATCAGCCACGATGAAGCCCGAGGGACGAGGAAAATGACAGTCAAATCCACTTGTAAATGGGTAAAATATTGACGTAATTAAATAATTATAAATAAAATATACAAGGGTAGATATTATTTTTTTTAATAAAGTAAAGAATAATAATAAAGCCAACTAGAAAATGTTTTAACTTATAGTTTACTCGTAATCAGAACTCATATTATAGTTTGAATGATTATATTATAACACACATTTTAATAACAAAACAAATACAAAAATACA
This sequence comes from Gerris lacustris, assembly GCA_951217055.1. Classification (NCBI taxonomy): domain Eukaryota; kingdom Metazoa; phylum Arthropoda; class Insecta; order Hemiptera; family Gerridae; genus Gerris; species Gerris lacustris. Next base: position 15,295,401 of record OX578276.1, on the reverse strand, counting down.
ACTGACATATTTGACAGTTTAAAAATAATAATACAAAATAAACATATTTCACTAAACACCTCCCCCTTTAGTCCTGAACCCTTCTGGGCCGTATGAATCTTGAGTTTCGTCGGTATGTCTGTCCTGATTCAGTCTTAATTAGGTATGATCTGGGAGCCCCTACTGCATTGAGGATGACGCCTGGTTCCCAGTACTTAGTCTTAACATTTTGAATGTAAATTGTCTGTCCCTGGCAAAATCTAGTCTCCTGTTTGGTCTTCTTATCGTAATTTCTTTTTTGACAGTCTCGGCTGTTTCTACTTGTTCAGGAACTGGCTTAATGGTTAAGCGGTCAGACGGAATGGGTATTTTTGACCTCAGAACCCTACCCATTAATAATTGGGCCGGGGAAGAGCCTAGGCCGGCGACAATGCTGTTTCTGTAATTGAGGAGGCTCAAATTAATGTCGACATCTGATTCCAACGAGGTTTTGATCATTTTCTTGGCTATTCCTACCCCCTTCTCAGCCAGTCCGTTGGCCTGCGGGTAATTTGGGCTGGTAGTTTGTATCCTAAAATCCCATTGTTTGCTGAATTCTTTCATTTCATAGGAATTAAACGGCATGTTGTCTGCTACTAGGATTTGTGGAATTCCTAATCTAAAAAAGATTTGAATCAGGGCATTTTTTACAGACGTACTCGTCTTGCTATTAATTTTAATTATTTCTAACCACCGAGAATAGTAATCGACCAACACTAAATAATTTTTTCCTGCCCACTCGGCAATATCTACTCCTACTTTAATAAACGGAATGTTAGGTATTTCATGGTTGATAAGGGGGTCTTTCAAGTTTGACCTTCGAAATTTTTGACAAATGTTACAAGACTCCACGATATTTTTTACAACTGCTCGAATCCCTGGCCAATAGTAATAACTGGAAACAATACCATTCATTTTTGTTTCTCCTAAGTGAGTCTCATGAAGTCTTTTAATAATTAAGTTTCTCAATTTTTTTGGAATAATAATTCTTTCATTAAAATATAACAACCCATCGCTTAGTTGAATATCGTTTCTGATTTTAAAATAATGTGCCAATTCACCTCCTGATTCTATCGATTCAGGCCAACCATGATTGTAATACTCGGTGATTTGATTTAGTACTTCATCTTCAAGAGTTTCTTTTTTAAATTCTGCTAGCCGTTCATCAGAAAACTTAACTGTACCAGCTTCAGTGACGCAATGGACCATATCCCTCATCGACTCATCTAATTTAGAACTAGTTCTAATTCCACATCTGGACAAAAAATCTGCAATGTACATATTTTTGCCAGGTAAATATTCTAATTTAAAACGATAGGGTAATAACTTTAATTTCATTCGACGTAATCTGTTATTTTGAATTTTGTTAATAGGCTTATTTAAAAGTGATACTAAAGGTAAATGATCGGATTTAATTGTAATATCGTCATGTCCGTATACATAAGAATGGAATTTAGAACAAGAAAAAATTACCGAAAGAAGTTCTTTTTCTATCTGAGCATACTCAGTTTCTGCAGAATTTAGCGAACGTGATGCAAAATATACTGGTCTACAGTTTTGCAGCAAACAACAACCCAATGCGTCCTGTGATGCATCACATTGTATGACTATAGGAGCAGTAGAGTCAAATGGTGCAATTACTTGATCGCTAGCCACAATTCTCTTTATATCACTTATGGCTTTAGAGTGGACCTCAGTCCAGCACCAATGAATGTTCTTTTTCAGTAATTCCCTTAGAGGCGAAATAATGTGTGACAAGTTAGGAATAAACCCTCGAAGAAAATTAACCATGCCTAGTAACCTTTGGAGCTCCGTTTTATTTTTAGGATTTTCTAAAGCATTAATAACTTTGATTTTTTCCGGATCTGGAAGCATGCCTAATTCAGAAAATATCATCCCTAAGTACTTAATTTCGGAACGGCAATACTCAAACTTATTAAAATTAAATTTTATGTTTAAACTTCTAGCTCTTTCCAAAACTTTTGTCAAAATCATATCGTTTTCTTCTTTGGTATCAGAAGCTATACACAGGTCATCAAAGTACACTGTAACGCCAGGAATATCTCCGAAATACCTTGATACCAGTTTGTGAAACAGTTCCGGTAGGTTAGCTAGACCGAACGGACACCGTAAAAACCTGTAAGTTCCAAAAATGGTTGCAAAATTACAGAATTTAGTAGAGCTTTCATCGAGCATAATGTGGTAAAACCCATCTTTGATATCTAAAACACTATAAAATTTCTTGTTGGCTAATTGCGGGGACAGTTCACTAATTGTTGGGATTGTAAATCTTTCTCTGACAATAAATTTATTTAAATGCTGAGGGTCTATGCATAACCTTAAAGACCCATCCGGCTTTTCAACAATGACGACATTTGAAACCCATTCTACAGGTTCGTTGACTTGTTTTATTATCCCTTTTCTTTCTAAATCATTTAACTTGTCTTTGAATTTTTGTTGAATTTTTAAAGGGATACGCCTAGCTGAACTAGCATGAGGTATAGCCTCCCTAGTTAATTTAATTGAACACTTGTCCGGGAAACAGCCCAAATCATCAAAGACGTCTCTAAATGCGTTGTAAAATTTTTGTTTACCTTGACAACTTATATTGTTATTCAACGCATCGATTCTTTTGATTAGGCCAAGTCTATCACAGGCGTCTAGTCCTAGAATAGGAGTCAACCCGCCTTTTACTATAATAAAATCTAACAGAGCCATTTTTTTATTTGTTTCAACTAGGGCACTAAGTTCTCCCACTGGTATAATTTTGAAACCACCATATGCTTCCAATCTCACTTTACTTTTCCTTATTTTTTTCGCAAGTTGACAATCTCTAACTAAGTCCAGAGGTAAAATGTTTACTGCTGCCCCTGTGTCCAATTTAAAATTTACTTCATTATTATCAACTAGTACTTTTTTTAACCAAACCTTTTTGTTGACAGTGTTTACAATATGAACCAAGTCTATCCCCTCTTGATCCAAGTCTATGTTCTGGTACTGCTCCTCTACTGGACCCTGATCCTGCCCACCTTCGACTTCATGGAGTGGCTTCCTGCGTTGTTGTACTCTTCTCAGGCAAGCTTGGCTAAAATGGTTCAATCCGCCACACCAATTGCACTGTTTACCCTTTGCTGGACATGACTGATTAGAAGAGACGTGTTGTCCTCCACAGCGAAAACAGTTCTGTCTATTCACTTGTGGTTGTTTAAGAGGTGCATTTACTCCATTATTTTTTTGGTATTGCGTATTAGCAGGTCTCGACTTAAGCTGATCGGCTTGAGCTGTAACCGTATCTTCTTTATTCACTAACTTTATGTTAGATTGAGCTAGCTCTACACTTTTACATTATTCTATCACTTTACTTAATGAACTATCATCCCGCAGTAACCGTTCTTTAACTGCATTTGATGAAATGCCTAAGGCTATTTGAGCTTTCATAAGTTTACTTTCCTGGTCACCAAACTCACATTTCCTAACAAGGTTTCTTAAATTAGATAAGAATTTCCCAAACGGTTGACCCTCGGATTGTCTACAAGTAATGAATTTGAAAACATTCATTATTTCGTTTGATTTTGGTAAACAATGCTCTTCCAACACAGCCATAATGGATTCGATTGATTCGTTTCGGTTATCGTTAGCACAAATTGCATTATAAAGGCGTAAAGCATCCTTACCCATCAGATTCTTTAAACGTGCAACTTGAACTTTTTTAGGCTTCTTTGTTGTTTCTGTAGCTATTATGTAATTTTCAATATCCTCCTTAAATTGCTTGTAGTTGTCTGCGATGTCCCCATCAAGGGAGAGAGGATCTGGTTTGTTAAACTCCATCTTCTTTCTTGTTTTCAGTAGAATAAATATAGGTCCTAGAAATTCGACTGCGCCATGTTTTAACTTATAGTTTACTCGTAATCAGAACTCATATTATAGTTTGAATGATTATATTATAACACACATTTTAATAACAAAACAAATACAAAAATACAACTGACATATTTGACAGTTTAAAAATAATAATACAAAATAAACATATTTCACTAAACAGAAAATAAACTTTGGTTTAAGGCTTATACAAACTAAAAAAGATTATTAGATATAAATTCTAAAAGAGATTTAAAAATATATCTTTAGAAAAAAGATTTACAAATTAGACTTAATAGTTTTGTTTTAAAAAATGTACCATAAAAAATTGATAAGTAAAAAAGGTTTAATGAATAAACAGTTTTTAAGTTGTAATAGCCACAATGTAAAATAATAATAATTATGAAATAGTAAAAATGAATTAGTATATATATAATGTATTAGAGGTAGAGAGGTGTATGTAGAACTTTCCAACCAACACAGTCCTGTTGAGTCACTCGATGAGTGGATGACAGTCAGTTACAATAGTCATTTATATAAATAAAAATTAACACTACAAATAGAATATATAATATAAATTATAGAAAGGGGCTGATATCAAAAGATACAAATAAAATAAGATATAATAATTTCAAACATTATATAAACATAATAAAATAGACTAAAATGGTAATGCTAAACAAGGCATGTGAATCTACTAGGAATGCGGAGACCAAATGAAGTGAACTAGATTAGAAAAACGCGACACCGTGTGGACAGTCCGGACACTGCTCTAGCAACTTTATTCAAGGTCACTCTCTGAGACTACTCTCAGAGACTGGTCTAGCTAAATTTTGGCCCTCAGTGTAGACAGATAGGACACCGATCTCGCTAGAATGTCTCGCTCTAGGTGTCCCCGTGTATACCGGCCTTTACAATACCTTTTCTTTAAATTCATAAAACACTTAAACATGGTGGCAGCGGTGTTTTCTTTATTTATTTAATTTTGATTTATAAGGTGACTATAGATTATGGTAGTGGTTCCATCAGATTCTGCACCAGAACCAGGAACTAGCTCACACTCGCATCAAGCTTCATCAGGTATCGTTATTATTAACACTGAAAATATTATGTCTAATAATAATTTATCTGTACGCCCGCCCGCGGCATTTGACACTTCTAAGCCGGAAGAATGGCCGGTATGGAAGAAAAGGTTTGAGAGATATATGTCTGTTAGCGGAGCTAAAAACCGAACTTCAGAAGAAAAAATCGATATTCTCCTTTACATTCTGGGGGAAAAGTCGGAGGAGATTATCAATCAATTTCCGGAGCCGACATCATACGACGATTTATTGGCTAAACTGGATTCGTATTTCACACCAAAACGAAACGTCACGTTTCAACGCTTTTCCTTTAATTCGAGACTCCAAAAACCAGGCGAAACAGTCGATGAATTTATCACTGCTCTTCACTCAATTGCTGAGCATTGCGATTTTGAAAAACTTAAAGATTCTCTTATCAGAGATCAGTTATTAGTGGGTATGTCGGACAGAAAAACAAGCGAACAACTTCAGCTTCGACCTTCTCTTACTTTGGAAGAAGCCATAACAGCTGCGCGTCAAGCGGAAATCCAAACAAAACATAACGAGATTCTTCGCAAAGAACTTCACATTAACTTTACTACACGTGGAAATAGAACACAGAATCATCCATCTACTCAGTATACGCCTGCTTCCAACTCAAGATCAACGGCTCAACCTACTGCTCCTCAACCTACTGTTTCTGATACTAGACAGAACAATTCAGGTAAATCTTGTCCTTTTTGTGGTAAAAACCCACATCCTAGAAAATATTGCCCAGCAAAAAAATCAATGTGCAAATTTTGTAAAACAAACTGGACATTGGGCCAATGTGTGCCGTGCTAAAGGAAATAAAAATAATAGAGTGTACTCAGTAGATCAAGAGTGTAAAAATTCAGAAAATTTACAACTCTCTAACACTCAAATTCAAGATGCCCCTAATTCCAATTTTATTGGGCTGGTAAGCCTTAATATTCTTAACATTGTTTAACAAATTAAAGTTGCCCTTATTTATTAAAGAATTTGTCCAAAATATCAATTTTCTAATTGATACAGGAGCAGATGTTTCCTGCCTCCCTTTACAGTTTGTGCCAAAAAATTGGAGATCCTCTATTTGTAAGTCCTCTGATACACTATATGGACCAGGCACTAATAAACTAATGTTAGCCGGTAACTTGAAACTGAGTGTCTCATTTAAAGAAAGAGATTTAAATGTTAACTTTCACATAATTCGTAATCTAACGACTCCGATTCTTGGACGTCCAGAAATAGATACTCTAAATTTGATAACTTTAAATATAAACAATGTAAAGTCGATTAGTGATACTTCCAACTCTGGCTTAATTAAGCAAATTCAATCTGAGTTCCCTGATTTATTCAAAGAAATGGGAAAATTTAAAAATACCACTATTAAGCTGCACTTGGCAGAAAATTATGTTCCTTTTATCCAATCCTCTCCTAGATCAGTTCCTATTCCTTTATTAGATAAGTTAAAAAAGAAATTGGATCGATTAGTCTCATTAAATATTATAGAACCTGTTTCGGAGCCAACTGAGTGGGTTGCTCCTATAGTAGTTATCCCTAAGGGAGATAGTGTCCGTATATGTGGAGATTATTCTAGAGTCAATGATTTTATATTACGCCCTCATTTTCCTATTCATAAAGTTGAAATTACTTTAGCTCAACTTCATGGTGCAAAATATTTTTCAAAAGTTGATCTTAAACTAGGGTTTTACCAATTAGGATTAGATAAAGAATCACAGCTTATGACTACATTCATAACTCCCTTCGGAAGATATTTTTTCAAATCCCTTCCCTTTGGTATATCGTGTGCACCGGAATATTTTTCAAGTAAAATTGCAAAAATAGCCTCCAATATGGAAGGTGTGGTTTTTCATTTAGATGATTTTTTGGTTTTTTCAAAAACCAAAGAAAGACATGATGCAATTTTATTTAAATTACTAAAATCCCTTCACGAGGAAGGTGTCTCTGTTAACTGGGATAAAACGATTTTGAGAGTTACAGAAATAAATTACTTAGGTCATCATATAACAGACAAAGGAATTTCTATTGATCCTTCTCGCGTTATAGCTCTATTGAACTTCCCAGTTCCGACTAACAAAACTCAAGTGCAACAATTTTTGGGTTCTGAAAATTTTTCATCTAGGTTTATCAAAGATCGAAGTAACATTCTTGAACCATTAAATAGTTTATTGAAAGAAAATTCATGTTTTGTGTGGGATCATCCTCAGCAAAAATCATTTGATACTATTAAACGGATGCTCTCAGAAGCTCCTACTCTAGCCTTCTTTGACCATACTCAGACAATTATCGTCAGTGCTGATTCGTCGTCCTACGGCTTAGGTGCTAGTTTAATGATGAAAAAAGACGGTGTTTGTCAGATAGTGGCTTATGCTTCTAGAAGCCTCAGGGAAAATGAGCGAAAATACACCAGTCAAATTGAAAGAGAAGCCCTAGCTCTTACCTGGGCCGCAGAAAAATTCAAAGAATATATAACCGGACTTAAGATAATCCTACAAACAGACCACAAACCCCTTTTACAAATTTTAAAAACAAAGACTTTAGACGAACTAACACCTCGCCTAATGCGTTTTCGTTTGAGACTCATGAGATTTAATTATTCTGTTGAATATATCCCAGGCAAGGATATAGTTGTCGCGGATGCATTATCAAGAAACCCTATTTATGGTCCAAACCCTGATTATGATTTAACTAATTTACTTAAAGAGACAGACCAATTTGTAAATAGCATAAGTAAATCACTCCCGATAAAAGATGTTTATCTTGATAAAATATTATGTGAACAGACCAAGGATAAAATTTCAAATAAAATAAAATCATATTGTATGTCTGGTTGGCTTGATAAAAAAGATTTATCTACAGAATTAATTCCCTATTGGCAATATCGCCATGAATTCAGTATTATCAATTTATTATTGGCCAAGGGATGTAGAATTTTTATTCCTCCCTCTTTACAAATGGAATGCTTAAATTTTATTCACACTGGTAATTTCGGTTTGACCAAATGTAGAGACAGAGCTAAGCAGTCTGTATGGTGGTTAGGGTTGTCTAGCCAGCTGGAAAATCTAATTAAAAATTGTCCAAAATGTGTGGAGCACAGAATAAACCCTAAAGCATCACACTATGACACTTAATTCCTAAAAATCCTTGGCAGATACTCGCCGCAGATTTATTTAAACTGGAAAAATGGTATCTCATTGTTACAGATTGTTTCTCAAGATTTTTGAAATTTATCCTCTTGAAAATTTAAATTGTCAAACTATAATCGATAAATTCAAAGATTCTTTTTCCCGATTTGGTATTCCTCAAATTATAAAAACTGACAATGGACCGCAATTTGCTACACAATTTAAAGAGTTTGCGGATAAATATAAGTTTGATCATATCACCAGTTCCCCTTACTATGCTCAATCAAATGGTGCTGCAGAAGCCGCAGTTAAAGTGGCTAAATCGATATTAAAAAAGAATTCAGATGATTTTCATTTAGCTTTATTGTCATACAGATCTACACCTCTTGAGAACGGATTCAGTCCATCCGAACTTCTCATGAACCGAAAGCTTAGATCAACTCTTCCTATATTACCTAATAAACTGACTGAACCTGTTGATTTAACCTTGGCTCGAACTAAAGAGCAAGAGTTAAAGATGAGACAAAAGCAAAATTATGATAAAGCACATAAAACTGTAAAAAATCTATCTGATTTGACGATTAATGATGCTGTGTGGATTACGGATTTAAGAGATTATGGACATGTTACACAAATAGGTCCAGAACCTAGGTCTTATTTAGTTAGGTGTGGTAATGGTGTTTATAGGAGAAACCGCTGGTTCTTAGTACCCGCTCCTTATTATAAAGACAAATCTAATCCTCCTCTAGGTCATACTCTCTTGCTTTCATCACCTACTCAAAATCCTTCTCCTGTTGATACTGTAGTTCCTTCATCTATTTCTAAACCTGTTACATCTGTGCCTAATCTTCCTTTACCTTCTCCAATTTGTGACCTCACTGACAAAGTTGTTCCAACCCCAGATCCACCAAATTCTCAGCCTGTAAATAAATCTAATCGACCTGAAAGAATTAAAACAAAGCCAATTTGGCATAAAGATTATGTATCAGTTTGAAACTATGTTTAAATTTGTGATTTAAATTTCAATTTATAATACTTTCAATATTGTATCTAGCTCTTAAGAATTTTTCTAAATGATTGTAACGTTTAATACTGAATAAAGTTTAAAAAAGAAAATGTCTTCAAAGAAAGGGGGATGTTCCATCAGATTGATTTATGAACGCATCTTTCTTGATACCTAAGCGCTACATTTATGAACCTGTGTTTCAAGTCTTGTCTTCTCCCGCTTCTTTGAGTACACGTTCTTCCTCTTCAGCTCTCTCCGACATTGTACCTCGTGTCTAGCGTCTCATTTATTACAATACCTTTTCTTTAAATTCATAAAACACTTAAACAGCCACAAGTATTTATTGGTTGTTGTCAACAGTTTTATAAAGTATTGCATATTTCTACCAAACACAGACCGAGCCGACGAAACTCGGGACAATGTGAACGGAATACTTTCATTGTTTAGAACACCTAGGGTGATAGTAATGGACTCAGGAACAAACTTTAAAAATTCAACCTTGCCTAAGTACCTTAAACAACATGGAATAACATCCCATGTTGTAACCCCGGAAATTGATAATAATAGTCCATATGAAATTTCAAAATGCTTGCCAAAACGCAGATAGATTTGAAATCAAGCACATGCGTACGGGTAGAGTTACCAAAGCAGCCCTTGAACAACTGCGACCATGGCCCAAGCCTGTTATTATATGGATTATAGGAGGTAGAGTAACTAGAAAAGATATCCTACAGGAAGCTATTTTTAGCCCCCTATTGCAAATAATCCACACCTCGGACATTGTAACGACAATACCCCTTCCTGTAAAAAAACTCCAGTTTGCCGATGACGTATTAATATTCTCAATTAATAAAAATTAATCTCTTATTCTATTCTCTAAGTTTTGTGTGGTTTCGCCAATGTATATACTATCACAATCTTTACACTTAATTTTATAAATTACATCGTTTTTTTTTTAAATTTGTCAGTTTTATCTTTTAAATTGGTATGATATTTAATTTTGTTTATCGGTTTTAATCCAAACTTAATATCTCTACAGTCGAAATCTTTGAAAGTTTGTTGAATGTTTTCAGACAATCCTTTTATATATGTTAATGATTTACAATATCTGGTGTTTTCTGCATTGTCTTTTATGGTAGAATTAGCTAATGCTATATTCCAATATTTATGTATTATTTTTTTAGGATAGCTATTTTTTTCCAATTTGTTGTGTATATGATTCATTTGAGAATGGGTATATGTTTTTTTATCTGTAACAGCAATTGATTTTTTTACTAAATTAAGGATAGTATTCCTAATTTGATAAGTAGGGTGCGATGAATGAAAGTTTAAAAATAACCCTTTCTTTATATCCTTTTCATACCATACCGTAGAAATTTTCCCGTTTAATTCTCTTATTAATGTTATGTCTAAGTAATTTAATCTGTTATTTGTTTCCCTTTCTACGTTAATTCTACCATAAAAGACAATGCAGAAAAAACTTAGAGAATAGAATAAGACAGCATTGTTATGACATAGAAGCAAAAAATGGGAAGCCAGCCATTGCCATCCATACAAGTAATGAAAACCATCAAATTGACAAAAAAAACATAGACATTTTAGACACAGAAAGAAATGTCTCAAAACGCAAATATTTAGAAGCCACTTACATCGCAATATCTGAAAATTCCATTAATTTTAAAACCGATTCAAAAGACATAAATAAATTCTATTCAGCCATTTTAAAAAAATAACTACAGATTTTAAAATATATAAAATACAAATTCAAATTAAAATTCCCGCCGCCTAAAATAAATTTACGTCTAACAATAGAAAAATTTCCAAAATAACTAAATTACAATATAAATTATTTACAATAAAGAGACACAACTAACTATAATTTCAAATAGTTTTATATAAATAACATTTATTTATAAGAAGATAAAATAGATAGGTTACAAGTAGGTTACCATAATCAATTACCATGCTGCACATAATTTATTCGTTATTTCTTATTTAAAAAGTTTTAAATTTGTTTAATGTTATATGTATGTTTTTTATGGTTTGTTTAAAATAGATGTTTAAATATTAAGTGACAGTTTTTTAAAGTTATTAAATATAGACGAATAGTGACGAACCAAAAATAATGGTGATATATAGGAAAAAAATGTTTTTGTAACGATCTCAATCTAAGGTAAGATTTAAAGTTTTATATAGGTATTTTTGAATCTTGTATAAATGAATACAACTTTGTAAATTTAGAAAATGGTGTTAATGTTGTAGGCCTGAAGATGACCAGGTTAATTGGTCGAAATATAGCCGTTGAGATGAAGAAGTAGAAGTTTTTGTTTTTACCCTAAAATGACCTAAAATACTCAATTATATAAAAATAGGGACAAGAATAGGGACAAAAGAAAAGATTTTAATAATTATTAGCACTTTTAATAGCATATATAAGAGATTCAATATTAAAAACAAATAAGAATTGGAATTAAACTCAAATAGAAGGTTATTTAGATACAGGTTATAAACAAGGTCGAAAAGCAGTGTCGCCAACCTGATTTCAACAACTTCATTACATTAGCCATTCATTTTCTACTATTTATAAAATAATTAAGTTGGCAATCCTTACTTTTTCGCCCTACTTTTACTTTTTCTCCCTACTTTTGAGTTTAGGGAAGAAATGAATTACTTTAGTCCCTCTTTACTAATCCAAAATCATAACTTTTCTCCCTACTGGAGATGAAAATTATAATATTACAACATATTAGCACTATACTAGCCACAGCTAATAATTGATTTTGATTTAAAAATGAGTAATTCATGCAAATGCACTAAAAACCAATAAATGCGGCATTCATTCGTTCATTCATATTAGTCCTAAGAAAATTGCGACTGATTCCAAGCATAACCTCCCTTTTGGAGCGTGTAGTATAGGCTAGTTATATGTAGGTACAAAGATAGCCGTGGGCTATTAAAATTTAGTCAATATTTTTTATATACATTACCTTCTCATCCCTGGATTTTAAATCATAAGCATGAGAGAGAGCCTTTGTTACCACATCTAAAATAAATCACAGGAATATTAATATTAAAAATAATAAGTAGTTTAAAATATATAACCATTATAATGAAACAATTATACCTATGTATATCTTGTAAGAATCAAACCACGTAATAGATTGTCTTGTTTATTAAAAACTAAGTTTTTAAATAATTGGTCCGAGGCATTTTTTGGGTTCCAGGGACCATAAAAATTACGAATCCATCAATTATCTAATATTTAACGACGAGGCATGATTCTTGAATAATCTATCTATACTATTAACCCTAGAACACTAACCTGGAGTCAAAATGACTCCCATTTATTTATTTTTTAACTATGAATGCACCGTGTCTGTAAAACACAGAACTCCCACATCTTAGCTATGCTATCTCCCACCCTTGGATGACCCTTCCACACTTCTATCAGTTCCACATTCAGATTCTAAAGAGGACATATCGTTTGTTTTTCTGCAGTCACGGAGTCATTTTGACTCTTGTTTAGTATTACACGTAAATTTGTTGTAGGTCATTTTGACGCAGAATAGTATTAACAGCCTAATCTAATAAGTGTTATTGTGCCTAATTGTGTGGTATTATATTACTTTTGATTTAATAAATATTACAAATTAAAAGTATTTAATTTGAAATAATAATGAATAAATTACATGTAATTTATTCATTTATAAGTATACATTTTTATATTTTTTGTCTTCATATGTCTAAATTATATAAAGTTAATAGAATATACGAATATAGTCAAATAATGGAGAAAAAATACAATGACCCAAACGAGATTTATCGCTTGCTGAAGGAAATGACCGATTCAGATATCGATTATGAGCGTATTCGACAATGATGGTGACGATTCTGAATTGGACCCTGATTTTAATACAAATGCCATTTTTGATCCCATCAGCGATGATGAGGAAAATGATAAATTAATTGAAACAATTTACGAAATAGAAAAACCATAGCAAAGGAAAACGCTACATTAAAGACAAATAATACAGTAATTTGAACCACTTCTGTAGATAACAATATCCAAAAAAAAGTTTGGATACTTTTTCATTTTAGACATTCCAAAAACCGAATCCGGCCTTAACTTTTTTCGTGTATGTATGTGTGTCTGTCGCCTCAGTCAGACTTTATAGGAGCAAAACTGGCTAAATGAAATCGATTAATTTGGGGTGTGCGCAAACATGTTGCGCAATTTGTAGGCTTGGTTTCATCTAAAAATATTGAGTAGAACCAGAGTTATTAAATATTTACTGGTGCAGCAGCCGTATTGGGAAGAGCATTAAATAGCCGTACTGGAGGTCTATACTAAGTAGAACTGTCTTAGCGGTATAGCCCTCTCTATCCCCACCCCTTCCCACTTTTCTACCATCTCCCACTCCATTCTCTTTACCTAGACCACCTCTAGGCCTAGGCTAGCTCTTTTTGGCTAATTTCTGATTGGGGTGCTTAAACCTTACACTATTGCTCTATAAATCGAGTATTTATTATTTAATTATTTTTTTCCAGAACTAGAGTTATTAAATAGCTACTGGTGCAACTACCGTATTGAGAGAAGAGACTGGTAATTAAATCAATGCACCATCATCGATTGTTCAATGACTTCAAAGTCTAATAGGTTTTTACGACATTTATGTTCTTATTTATTATACCTTTTTTAGTATTTTTATCAATAATATACATAGTTTCTCTTGGCTTTAAATATATAGATAGACTCTTAACTACGATTTGGAGGAACTTATTTTCTTAGTAACGGAATGAATGATGTTTAATATAGTCCTGATTTTATTCCTACAAGGCTCGGATAGAAAACAATTTAGGCATTTCATTTAATTGCTAGGCCTACATGACAATAGGCAACATAGCCGCTAATACCTAGCATGAGCCCCGCGCGGAGCGCGGGGTGAAAGCTAGTATTTAATAAAACTGGATATAGTAGATTTGGGAGTCAATATGACTCAAGGTTAGTAATATGAGGTTAAAAAGTATGGTTAGTGTTCTAGGGTTAAAAAAGTTTTGTAAACAAACAAGTTCAGTGAGAGTGATATATACTAAACTTTGTGTAAGAGAGAGTAAGGTTAAAACCCCCCAAGAAGAGGAGTTAGGAGAGTTAGGAGGAGGGTTAGGGTTTATAAGGGAGCTTGAGAGTGGTATATTAGCATACTTAGACAAGGAAGAGGATAGTAGTTTTCTTCTGGTCTGCGCATGCTTACGACGCTCCCTACTACATCAGCTCTTGATAGCTATACTCTACACTCAACCCAACCGTCTCCGCGCATCACATTACTTTACTAATTGCCGTAGGTCGTAGGTAAAACATCATTCCACAACTATGAGGACACCTCGAAAAATAAACTCGCTAAATCAGTCCTTTGTCCTTTTCAGGACTTTCGCAACTTTCCTTATCGGGAACTAGGTCTTTAGTCAACATTACTCCAGACGGCAATTGCTCATTTAGGGCATTGTTTTATTGTATTTATGGCCACGAACAATTAATGAATAATATTCAACTGCAAATTGTAATATTTTTTTTTTTTTTTTTTTTTTTTTTTTTTTTTTTTTAAAGGAAATTTAAAGCTATAAAAATGAGATTAATTGTGTTTTTCTACCTAATCACTTTCTCAAGTTATTTATTTTTAACATTTTCTTTCCTTTTTTTTGTTCTTTTTACTGTTAATTTTTTTGGTACCGTAATAGAGATGATTCTAATGGGAAAAGTTCGTTTTCATTGAATTAAAGTTAATTTATTGATGAAATACAAAAATCGCAATAGTTATGTATCTATTCACTTGTACTTTTACTTTCTCACATATGAAGTATATCTCGTATATATACTTATATGCATTTTTCAAATAAAAAATATTATGTTTCTGAATTACTTAGTTTAAGGTTATAGGCTTATGTCAAATTGTACAAAGTTATAAAAGTTTAAATAAATAATGATTTTTATAACTAACGTGATATTTTACAGCATGTGTGTTTTAGTCATCATTAAAAAAAATCATGAGAAAAAAAAAAAAAAAATCAAATCAATTATAATGCTTCACTCCATAGTGCCTCGACGTTGCGAAGGTTCAAGGCAGCGGCCGCTTTTTGGAGGTTGACGAGCGAAGCGAGTAGGGGGCAGTAGCCCCCTAGTAATTTAATTTAAATTTATAGATATAATTTGTTCTACATTTTGAATCCGTTAAATATTATAAAATACATAATATCAATATAAAAGTTTGAGTACAAAAACACTGTCATGGATATTATAAATATGCATATATATAATTAATTTAATATGATTTTTTTCTTACCCTTAGGAACGCTAGGGAACTTTTTATTACAAACATCTAAAATTTCTACAAAATCCTCGCACTGACAACCCTGAAATAAAAAAAAGTTATTGAAATAAAATTTATTAAAATGGCCAAGTACTCGAACATGCATTCAGCACACAAAAAGAGTCCGTAGGCATAAAGCAGACCTTCCGGATCATTGTAAAATAATTTTAAAAATCGTTTAATTTTAGAAGTTTCTTATACCCAAGGACCCATTTTATGGTTATGTGGCTGTAGACGGTAGACATCTTCATAATGTTGTTTGGCCTTGGGGTGCCTCTTTTGGAATGATAGCCAACCTTTAAAAGGTGTCAAAGTGATTGACAATAAAACAATAGATTAAACAAATAGGAAATTAATAAAAATCAATAATTTTTTTCACAGATGTCAAAATGATTGACAAGAAAACAAATTGGGGAATAATTTTTGTCACAGATGTCAAAATGATTGACGAGAAAACAATAGGTTTAACAAATAGGGCAATAATAAACATCAATTTTTTTTTTTTTTTTTTTTTTTTTTTTTTTGAGTAGTTGGGTCTTTTAGGGTATAATAAGTATAATTTTACTTTTCAATTATGGCTATATTTCGACCTACTTGATCATATTCAGGCCTAAAACATCGAAACATCATACACATGAGATTTATATTAAAAAAATGTTTACACTACTATTACGTCAAAAGCTACAATAACTAATAAATTAAGTTTTTTATTGTAATCGAATTCAATTAAAATATAAAAAATAATAAAATATACAACATCTTACCTAGATTGAAAATGTAAAAAATTTTGTTTTTGCGTCATATTATGTTGGAAAGAAAGTTATTATCACCTTTTTGGTTCGTCATTTAAAATAAATTACATCACATCATATCAGATAACATTAACAATTAAACCAACAACACTGTTATGATATACAGTCAAAAAATGGCAAAACAGCGATTGCCATCCATACAGCAAAAGAAAACCTCCAGATAGACAAAGACAGTATCGAAATTCTAGATACAGAAAGAAATGTTGCCAAAAGGAAATATCTTGAGGCTGCATATATCTCTATTTCTGATAATTCCATCAATTTCAAAACTTACTCCAAAGATATTAACAAATTCTATTTTGCAATCCTAAAAGCAAAATGAGCTCAAACTCCTAAAAACATATTTATAAAACCTAACTTTTAAATGCATAATTCCCGCCAAATATATAGTAATAACTAAATAAATGAACCTAAATAACTTCAATTAAACAAAAACTAGTTCTTAATTAAAAACATACGGATAAAATAATACTATAAATTATACTTTTCAAATAATTACGTAAAATAAAAATATATTATGTAATTAAAATAGTATAGGTTACTTCTAGGTTACCGCTTTTACCATGCCTTTTATTAATTTATTATATTTTTTAAATATTTATTTGACAAATGTTAATGGCTTAATTGTTAATGTTATCTGATATGATGTGATGTAATTTATTTTAAATGACGAACCAAAAAGGTGATAATAACTTTCTTTCCAACATATGACGCAAAAACAAAATTTTTTACATTTTCAATCTAGGTAAGATGTTGTATATTTTATTATTTTTTATATTTTAATTGAAATCGATTACAATAAAAAACTTAATTTATTAGTTATTGTAGCTTTTGACGTAATAGTAGTGTAAACATTTTTTATATAAATCTCATGTGTATGATGTTTCGATGTTTTAGGCCTGAAGATGACCAAGTAGGTCGAAATATAGCCATAATTGAAAAGTAAAATTATACTTATTATACCCTAAAAGACCCAACTACTCCAAATAAGTGTTATACATCAGGGACTAGAAGAAAGAAAACTCAAATCAATAATTTTCTTAACAGGTGTCAATATGATTGACAAGAAAACAATTAAGGAACTAATAAAAATCAATAATTTTTTTCGCAGGTGTCAAAATGATTGACAAAAAAACAATAGATTTAACAAAGAGGGGATCAATAAAAATCAATAATTTTTATTCACAGATGTCAAAATGATTGACAAAAAAACAATAGATTTAACAAAGAGGGGATCAATAAAAATCAATAATTTTTATTCACAGATGTCAAAATGATTGACAAAAAAACAATAGATTTAACAAAGAGGGGATCAATAAAAATCAATAATTTTTATTCACAGATGTCAAAATGATTGACAAAAAAACAATAGATTTAACAAAGAGGGGATCAATAAAAATCAATAATTTTTATTCACAGATGTCAAAATGATTTTTTTTTTTTTTTTTTTTTTTTTTTTTTTTTTTTACGAGGGTAGGTGGGAATCTTCATAGACACCGGAGACCCCGCAATCTCCGGTAGTGTGGGATTTTTACCCACTAAACCCACCCCTCCCTATTGTTGCAACTGAGTAGTCTCATCCAGCAACTCCTCTTTAATATATATATATATCGTTTTGATGGGGTATGGCCCAATGGTCAATCCCAATAATGTTGCTAGTAATATTAATTATTCTGGTTCACGAAGCTAGTTCATGGGGCTTTGTTCTCTTAAGTCGCCTTATCAAGTTATGAGTTTCATCGTACACTTGCCGGCGCATTTCAGAGTTAACATGTTGTTGTATTCTCTGTTGGTGGTTGACTGCATATTTCTTAACTATTTTGCTAACATATTCCACCTGCAGATCTCTGTGCAGGTTGTCATTTCTTATATACCATGGTGCATCCACAATACTTCTTAGTACTTTATTCTGAAAAGTTTGGATCATTATTATGTTTGTTTTCTTGGTACACCCCCAAAGCTGTATTCCATAAGTCCATATCGGTCTCAGAACTTGTTGATATAGTAACAGTTTGTTGTCAATCGATAACTGAGAGCCCTTACCCATCAGCCAATGCATTTTTCTGAATCTAATATTAAGTTCGTCTTTTTTCTTTTTGACATGCTCCTTCCATTTAAGCTTAGTGTCAAGAGTCATGCCTAAGTATTTGGCAGTGTTTGCTATTGGCACTTCTTTTCCATTAATGTAAACTCTTTGTACATTAATTTTTTTATTGGTGAAGTTTATATGCACCGATTTAGTTTCGTTTAGTTTTATTCTCCACCTTTTTGTCCAGTCACTTACATTATTGATGGCTATCTGTAATTTTCTCGTTGCTGCCTCGGCACTGTCACCAGTCATCATAATTGCTGTATCATCTGCAAATGTCGCCAAGCAAGCTTCACCTTGATCCGGTAGATCTCTTGTATATAGTAAATACAGGATTGGTCCCAGGACACTTCCTTGGGGTACTCCTGCTGTTACTTGCTTAAGCTCTGAATATTCGTTTTCATGTCGTACCCGAAAATATCGATCTGTGATATATGATTTAAGCATAAGGTAGAAATCCTCTGGAAGATCTCTTGTCAAAATGATTGACAAGAAAACAATCTAGAGCATAATCATCTCCTGAGTTCATTTCTGATCAATCAACCATTGCTTCAGGTGGCCAAGATGCGTTCTTGTTAAATGAAAGAAACAAAGCTCGATTTACTGACATGCTAAGGATGCACTTGGAAAAAAGTAAAATGCTAGTTCTGTAGGCAGATGAAATGAAAAATGCTTACAGGTTGATTGTAACCGTAACCACAGTCATTTTAATGTCCTCTGCCTGGCGAGGATACTGCGTTATTGGTTCTTCTCTGTGACGTAGCAAGAGTTGCACCAGATGCTGCCGACTAAGCACGTTCAACAAACGTTTAATACCAGAGCACATTAGTTGGGGACATCGATGTCGAAGTATCGAAATAAAAACATCTGCGAGGAAGCTATGTGCCACACCAATTGGCAGTCTATTTTATATATTTACTCACTCGCTCTACATGTAAGAGTAGTGAGGTGTTAAAAATAATTTAAAATAATTGGATCTTTAAGTTTGTGATGTAAAACATTGGTTATAATAATTGAGAAAGTATAATCTCTACTCCCGCAATAACGAAGTTTTATCAATTCTTATATACGCTTCCAAAGCTCCTAAACACGTATATGGTCGCCATTTTGAATTAAAAAGTCAGATTAAATTTTTTTTTATAGAAAATGTTTATGTCATTAGAAGTAAGTTATTTGCCAATTTTAAGGTTCTAGAGCACATATTTTCGAGGTTGTAGCAACCATAAAAATGTATAGAAAAGGGCCGCCATGTTCACTCAAAAAGGCTTATCAAACATCATATCAAATCTCATAGTGGAGGCCAACATCATTTAAGCAAACATTGTAGCAAAATTTGTGATGCCAGAATAATAAATCCTTAACACCTGAGTGTTAATAAATTTATTTAAAATTAATCTTTAAAATTTATGAACTTACATAGAAGAATAAAGCTGCAAGTAGCGAAGGTAATACAATCCTGGACTTCATACTTGTTCAAGTACTATTATCTCTGCAAGATGTGCTCTGTACACTACCGAGAACAATTATAACAACTAAGTCCAGGTTATAACTTATATATATAAGGTATGATGTTTCATATTTACCTCCAATTACCATAACAGGATAAATGTAAAATTTTCACTATTCATACAAACAAATTTTCTCACAAAACTAAGTATTATTATTACAAATGCAAAGATTATGTTTCATAAATTTACTCTTAGAAAAACGAGCCATTCAGCAAATTAAATTATAATTTTTACAGTCATCTTTCAGTCTCTAGGGAACTATCAGCGCCTTCAATGAACAACAGAATAAACACGAACAATGACAGCTGTTATTAAAGATAGTATAGATCTTCACATTATTATTTCATCTATCAAACTAATAATACTTTATTTATCGTTCTCATATATCAGATCATTATTATTATCTATTGATCAATTATTATTGCTTCAATCTTCACTTATTATTTCAACTATCGGTTCGTTATTACTTCATAATTCACCTGTCATTTCATAAATTCATAAATTTAATAAATTCATCTATAATTTTTACATATCAGTTCATTATTTATCTATAGTTCATTATTATTTCATGTATGTATCAGCTTTTTTTTATTTCATCTATATTGTCTATATTACTTGCGCTACTAGCGCTTTTTGACAGAGATTCTTTAACTAAAGTATTATTATACTCTCATAGAATTGTATATTGGAATAAGAGTGATTGATATTTATTGAGTATTGAGCTCAACGATTTTAAACTCTTAACACTTCCCGATCGTCCCTACTCGTACACAAGATAATTGTTTAGTTCAATTAGAACACCCCACGCGTTACATACTTTACCACATTAGGTTTGTTCCAACCACACCTCAAACTAGTTTCAAACTGTACGACGCATGTGCATTAGCAAAAAACGTTCAAATGTGGTCCGATGCGCACGCGTCGGACAGTTCCAAACCAGTTTGAAGTGTGGTTGGAAACCTATTGTCTTTTTCGTTTCAAACCCCTTCTTCTAAACAATGATAATCACAACAAATAAACTTATGTAAAAAATAAGCCAAGCCTCGCGTAAAAAGTTGTGAGATCATATAGGTGTGGCCGAGTTTCCCTTGTCCAAGTAAGTTCTAATACTAATAGGTCTGATTTATCCAGTACAAATAAATGATGTTTGTCCCCTCTCTATTCTTTATCCCTCACAAACTCAACAATTTTATTTCCCAAATTACTCTACACGTCTAAATTTAAAAACATTTTCTGACTTGGAATACACTTTCAACTTAACATATGCCCACGGACAATTGAACAAATTGAAGGGAGAAATCGTTTGCACTGCCGACATCGATCCAGATGTCTGTGAGCAGGTTATTGGAAATTTTGTTGAGAGCGTTCATGCATTCCGACTCAACGGGGGTGGGCATATGCCAGACATTGTTTTTCATTATTAAATCGGAGATGTTGCTTATTGTGTATAAATATATATACACATCTGCGTTAAAATTTGATGGTTTATTCACTTTTAAAAGTTGCGTTCTTCATGGGACACCCTATATATCTCTATAAATTTTGTAAATTGGACCTCTTAGTCCTAGGCACTCGCTGGAAAACCTTAATACGATTCTATCAGACCCTATAAGGTAGTACAAAAACCGCGTTCCGTTAGTACAAAAATGTGCCATAATATCTACAGAACGCGTTGCACTAAAACCTTGAAATTTGAAACTTTTCCAATGAAAAATTAGGTAAAGGATTTTTCAATCGGCCATTTTAATTTAAAATAACGGGCGTGTATGTATTAGAAACCAAGTACCCTTACTAACACAATAAGTACTACTACTTCTTTGAAACATTGACATTAAATATCGTATTTAGAACGATAATTTCTAAAGTAATATTGATGTCAAATTGGGGTTCACTGAAATTCGATTCCTGAAAATATGAGCGAGGAAAATATTCCTGAAGTAAAAAAGTAATGGGAATTGCGCCTAAAACGTACTCCTAAATTCAGGAAGATAATATTTTGGAAAGGGCCTTCCCTTAGGATATAAGCACCGATTATTATTAAATTATATTTTAACCCAGGGATGCGTAAGACACCATGGGGGAGGGTGCGGGAACCAGGAAGACAACACCTCTGCTTTCCTGGAATAATAACATTTATAAATGATTTTCCAGTAGACGGAATCATTAACAAATATGAGGAAATTCTAGAAATCCAGCAAATTAATCCTAATGCTTATTGAAGGTAATATCTAAATCTACCCAATTAAAATAAAAAAAAATACAATTAAAGTAACACACGACGTAGCGATAAGTTAACTCTATTTACCAGGTTAATCTATTTTCCTTATTTTCAAACAATAAAAAGCATGACAAAGGAAAATTCATGATTCATAAAATATTTACTCATACTTTCATGAATCATGAATTCTTATGAGTAGAACTGGATCCTTCCAGTTGCTAAAGAGGAAATAGTAATTATTATAAAATTTACATTGGAAACCAATTATTCCATCTAACTTATCTTAGACTGCAACATGATGTTTCAGTTTTAACTTAGTTCCCACATAGTAAAAATAACACGCAGAATAACATTGTACGTTCTTACAATCACATGCAATTGAATATTTATACGTTTAAAAGTTTATAAATGTAATGTAATATGGGTGTATACTAAACATGCGGCACAAATTAAGGTGGTTATTCTTTGGATTATTTTAAGAATAATTATACCTTAAACGATTCTTCGAAAATTGTTTAATTTTGAAGATACAGGGCCAGGTAAATGATGGATTGTAAAGCTGTTTTGGAGGCTTATTGCTCCTAAACTACAAGTCGCATTGAAAACTGATTGCATCAGCGGTAACTAATTTAAAACAAGTAAGGCGCGCTCCACGTAAGCACGTGATGCGATAATCACCGGTTTCTGTACGATTAAGTTAAAGTTATTGAGCGTCACATTTTAATAGTTGCATATTCTTTTTCTACACTTCAAGACCTTTAAATTGATGTCTAACATGTCTAACTATATTAACCGCCATCTTAAAAATATTAAGTGTGAAAAATTCAAAATGTGTACAGTTGTCACAAATGCCGAGATGCACCTGTGTGCCGAATTTCATGTTCCTAGCTATAGTAGTTTATTCATTGAAACATGCCAACGTACAGACAGAGCGAGCCGTTATATAAGGTTTCATTTTGTACTTAGTGCAGAAACCTAAAATATGTTTAACTTCAGTCTCTCCATTAGTTTTTAAGAAAAGTCTGCTTTTTCTGGAAAGTATAAATTTAAATATGGTTCTCTAGTAGTAGGGATTCAATTACTAATTATAATGTTACTGGGCGGTAGCTTTTTTAAGTACAAGGATGGGAGCTTTTTTAAGTACAAGGATGGGAGCTTTTTTAAGTACAAGGATGGGAGCTTTTTTAAGTACAAGGATGGGAGCTTTTCTAAGTACAAGGATGGGAGCTTTTTGATTTGACGTTTTTGATAACAAGGACGATTAATATGATATTTTACATAAAAGTGATGCATATTAATTGTTATTTCATTTATTACGTATACTTTATACTTACCTGTTAACTTGTTCAAGAATAATTTGACAAATTTGTACCTCACAATCAAGAGACGATAAATAAAAGCGACCGAATTAATAAAATAGAAAAAGCATAAAATTTCTATATTTATTATACTTTTTCTTTATTATTCTATTTATTATTATTATGCATTATTATTGCGGGCTTTACACAATCCACTGAGTGATTAATTTATTTATTAATTTATGACGAATAATTTATTTTAACGTTTAAAGTTATTTGTCTAAAGACATAATAATTCTGTTAATATTTAATTTTTCCAGATTACATTAGATATGTTCAGGCTGCGTTGAAAAGAGTAGTTTCAGTTATGTTAACTATTGGCGCTGGATAGATTCGTGCCAGCTACATAGATTTTATAATAATAAATTCTTATATACTTTACAAGGTATGAACTGAACGTTTATGTATATTACTTAGTTCATTGTTACATTTGAATAATAATTTTCGTAATTATGTCTAATTCACAGTAAATATTTACTCAAAAAAACCTGAATTGTAATTTAAGAAAAAAAAAAATTCTATCTAATATAATGTTAATAAAGATGACCAGGAAAGTAATTAATTATAATTGCAATCAAGGTAATTACAATGGTAATTGATCCTTATATATAAACATATATAGGTGAATAAATTGTGAGGTTGATATTATTATCTATGGTAATGAATCTAGGAGAAGTTGATATAAAACGTAGTTTTATTAGTGTAAGCATCACTGTGCTAAGTACGACTCAAGTAACAAGGCGGACTTAGTAGCCAAGTACTGCTTAATAATGACTTCCCGTCTACTAATACTTACACTGCTTTCCACTATATTTGTATTATACGTAAGTAAATTTATTATATTTTCCCCATTACATTTTTTTTCAAAATTTACATCAAACGCAAAAAATCTATAACTATATATTTGATTTCTTCTAATCAAACCATTAATAAATAACTTTATTTTCTTCAAATATTTATAGTACATATACAGTAAGTGCGGGTCTTGTGTCCCGCAAGATACAGTATCAAAAAGGGGAAAATTACTTATATTTGATTTTTCGAACAGTAATTTTTTATAAAAACTCCTGCTGTTCTGAAACCTATAAAAGTTGATATATTTTATTAATTTTGTGATGAGAATGTTAAATAACTCAAAAATTTATAAAATTACCAAGGGTTAAACTACCCTAATTTACTATGGTAACGACAAATAATATTTAGAAGAGAGGCTCAGAATTGCAAAGAAAAGTGTTAAATATCATTTTATTTTACGAAAATAAAATAAATTACTTACCAATCAAGTATTTGAACATTATTATAGTTCGTTTTGTGAAAATAAACAATATGCTAAAACACGACAAAATAGTTCACACTGCTTTTTAATCATAAACGAACAAGTTTATGCCAAACGCCTGGTTAATTAGCGTGGATGATCTTAAATGTTGGATGAATTATTCAGGTCAATGCCAATATTCCCCTTGAGCATTCTCAAAATTCAAAATGCTTGCAGAGAATTTATATACAGTCGAAATTTGTGCGATAGTAGGTGGGAATACAATTGTGATAAATGATATTTCCAATATTTTTTTTTAAGGCTGTAAAGGTTATTTTATTAGTTATTATCTAATAAGGTGTAAATAAGCTTATTATTTGATTTGTAATTAATCAATTTTATTTTCGTATAGTAAAATAATATTTAATTTTTACACGTTTTTTGCAATTCAGAACATCTTTTTTTAATAATATTTTTCGATACAATAAAAAATGAAGGGTAGTTACTCTTGGCAATTTTGTAAAGTTTTCAAGAAACTAAACAACCTGGACACAAAATTAAGGAAATATTGTTGAGTTTAAGAACAAGCAGTCATTTTTAAAAAGAAAGACTTCTTTTTGAAAACTCAAGAATAAGAAATATTTTCTTTATGAATTATGTTAGGACACAGTGAACATATTGTATATTGGTATATACACATATATTATGATTTTATTTATGAATAAAAGTACCTAACATATTTTTCCTTAGCAATTCTTTTATACATATAGTACATATAACACATAATATTATTTTTAATAAGTTAAAAAAAAAAAAAAAAAAAAAAAAAAATATTAAGTTCGAAGGTAACGGAAGTAATGGGATAATTCTAAAGATTGAACATTTTTTAATTCTCGAAACTCAACATTTCCTTTATAGAAATGCTTTGCAAACATCAGAGAAACTTTTTATTTACTTCATAGACTTCTGGGAATAAAAAGTATGAACCTGTTTTAATTTGCAGTTGCTTCACATTTATATATAATATACAATATTTTTAGCGAAGTAGTTTGAATTTAATATGGGACTATCTACGACGAAATAAACGGATAAGTACCTTTAAAAATATAGTGTTGTGAACCGAAGCAAAGAAGTGATTGAGGCTCATACCAAATCCAAACTTCATGTACACGATATTATTTCTGACAATTTTATTTATATAATATTTATTTTATACTAGAATATTCACTGGTATCTGAAACGTATTTTCGCAAGATATTTGTTTTTTCAAGGCATAATAAATTTCTGTTTTTCAGAATGATCACAATGGTATTTTGGGCTGCTTAATAATTGATTCGAGTTAGCATAATACGTTTCAGGTTGCATATTGGAGTCTCACGGTCGCACATTATTGTTTCAGGTTGCATATTGGAGTCTCACGGTCGCACATTATTGTTTCAGGTTGCTTATTCTTGTTTTTAGAGTTACCAATTATTGTTTTAGGGTTGCAATGGTCAAGAGAATGCATTCGCCAAGCTTGCCAACTCTTATGGAAATTGTCTGAAAAAATTCCCCAAGCTTTCACCAGGTAAATAACCAAAAATAACATTATAGAATCAATCTAATTATATATATATATATATTTTTTTAAATCATGTAATTTATCCAGTGTTAGGACGCGAGAGAGTTATCTGCCACACTAAATGACAAATTTTATTTTTTTAATCTATGATCGAATTACTGATTCTCTCCCTCCAAGAAGAAATTTTGTAACTTAAAAATTAAACCTTATCATTTTAGAGGTCATTCGTTTTAAAATTATATTAATTTATTAAATACTCATAAAATACAATACATAATAGGAAAATTACACAATCTAAATATACGACAAGGAGAAAAAGATATCTCCGAATATCACGTATCTTACTTGTACTGGACTGCTACAGCAAAAATGGCTGAGTTGTTCCAAGTTGCTCTATTTTTCTTAAATCATGTTTGCCACTATGAAGCCGTACAATAGCAGCTAATTCAAACATTTCCATCAATTTAGAACTAGTTAGTCCAGTCAAATGGTAGTTTGAAGTGGAAAGTTCTTGTGTAATTGTTATTAGTGACTTACTTTATGTTTTTTGGGGTGCTAAACACGAATCAAAAGTTGTCCAACAAATATTCTACACGAAAATATGAGAACTCATCATAAAACCACTTTTTACTTTTATTTTTTTTAGTGGATTTCGCCTTATAACTTACAAAGCAAGCTATTTACGCAAAACGTGGAAGAGTAGTAAAATAAAGAGGAGAAAATAACCTACAAATTATTTCTTTACCATTTTTTTGAAAGTCGAATGGTTTCTATGCAAAAGAGGGGTTGAAATAACCGGGAAATCAGTAATATTTGAAAAACAACAAGTAACACCATTTATATTTATTCTTTATTTCATGTAGGTAAACAATGTTATTGGATATGCATAGAAACCATTCGACTTACAAAAAAATGGTAAATAAATAATTTGTAAGTTATTTTCTCCTCTTTATTTTACTAATCTTCCACTTTTTGCGTAAATAGCTTGCTTTGTAAGTTATAAGGCAAAATCCACTAAAAAAATAAAAGTAAAAAGTGGTTTTATGGTGATTTCTCATATTTTCGTGTAAAATTTTTGTTGGACAACTTTAGATTCGTGTTCAGCACACCCAAAAACATAAAATTAACTGCCAGCGCAGTCTGGCCACCAACCGTTTATCCTTCAGCCTGTACCCTCCACCCGCCACCTATCCCAATATTTTAACTCCCATTTGCGTTAAAACCATACGACGTACAAATAAATGTTATAGACATAAATTGTTGATTATTTTCTCCTTTTTTATTTTCACTACTAGGCCACTTTTTGCGTGAGTAGATTGCTTTGCAAGTTATAAGCTGAAAACCAATAAAAACCATTTTTTTGTAGTTTTTTGATGATTTCTCATATTTGCCGAGGGAAATTTTGTTGGACAACTTCAGATTCGTGTTCAGCACCCCAAAAACATAAAGTAAGCCACTAACAACAATTACACCAGAACTTTCCACTTTGAGCTTTTTTCATGCACCATTTGACTGGACTATTAGTCCAGTCATTTGGTGACGGAAAGTAGTCGATTCAGGAAAAAATTGCTGAAGAATTTTTCTCGACGGATCTCTATGTTTTTTGGGGTGCTGAATCTGAAAATCCAGTTATCGACTAGATTCGGATATGGCTTCACCATGAAAATGGTGAAAAACCATGAAATTTCGGAAGTAGTTTTATTTTTGCGCCTATAACTCCGAAACGACGCATCCTAGAGAAAAATTACTTCTTAGCAAAATGAAAGCTGATAAAATTTTCTAAAACATAAGACTACAACTAGCTCATTATCTTTTTTCGTTTGGCCGCTAGAGCGCGCTAAAGATTGACCATAGTTTTTAAGTTACCCAAAATCTTCGAATTTCAGACTTTCAAAGCCTAGTATACCCCGCAGGATACCCTAAAAGGCCATCTTTAGGCCCCAGACCTGTTAAGGGTACCTGGGGAGGACCTAGCTGAGACCTGTTTAAGGGGGGGGGGGGGGGTATTTGTTTCGTCAAGTACGCAAGGTGGCCACTCTTTCCCTCTCCGCCTTCATTTGTGTTTGGTCCTGCATTCCTAAACCCAAACAGTGATACAGTCAGTTGCCTTCCAATAGGAAATTATCACTTTTTAAATAATTAAAATTTAATTATTACCTAATTAAAAATAAATACACTTTTTAAATACAAAAAATTACCACTCGGTAATCACCGAGTTAGTTTTTGGACGAGTGCTATTTTTCCAGATTTCGTGAATTAAAATGCCGAATGAGAATTGTATAGCCATCCATGACGAAAAAAGCGTAAGTGCAAGAGTTTCATTTTTAGGAATCATGATTTAAATTTTCTAATTTTCTTACCCTTACCTTTTTTTTTTTTTTTTTTATTTCGCAACTGTGAACCCTAAGACATTTAGGTAGAATGGCTCTTAATCTACCAGGGTATCAAAAGCAAAAAGTTTCCTTATAGGAGGGAAAACTAAGAAAATAAAATAATAATCTGTACTTAAGCCAAATTGCATTAAGATTTACATCACTATTACTTAGGGAAACGAGCGTAAATGCCATTAAAATATTTTTAATAGTAATTATTACTCTTAATCCTTAGCAAAATGTTTGGCCTACTCTTTTTTGTTCTCCCTATCATGCTCCTCTCCATGGATCTCACTGTTACTCTTAGCTTGTTTAGTATCCTTCTATTTAAAACCCCAAGTGTTGCATCCATGTGTAATTGGGAGGACTGTACGTCTCCATAATTTACTTTTTTTGTACATCTTTACTGGATTAAATTATTTCATTTTTATAATATGATCGCCAACTAATCGTCTGCTCATCTCTCTAATTGTACTTTCATTCTTAACTAATAGTCTGCCCCAGGTAGATATATTTTCTACCTCTTCTACTTCTTTTCCTTTTATGACAACTCGTTGATTTCTTCAATTACAGCTAATTTTAATTAGTTTAGTTTTTGCCACATTTATTTCTAGCCCGACTTCCTTTCCTTCCCTTTCCAATTCTGCTACCATTTCTTGTACCTCATCTACCGAATTCCCGATAGGAGCTGTATCATCTGCAAATTTCATGTATTGCAGTCTTTCACCATTTATATTTATTCCTTTGTTTTCCCAGTTAAGCTTCTTAAACAAACGTTCCATGACTCCTATCAAGAATGTTGCCGATGGCACATCGCCTTGACTTAAGCCTCTTTCTACAAGGATTTCTTCTCTTCTTTCCCTATTTAAATTTTTATTTTTGCTCCTTTATAAATGAATTTAATTAGATTTATATATTTTTCCTCTATTTCATTTGCCCTTAACATTTTAAAAATATTCTTCGTAAAAATGCTGTCAAATGCATTTTATAATCGATAAATAATATTGCTAATGGTATTTGATACTCATTTGCCATTTCCATGATTTGCTGAACAACTAAGATACCATCATTAGTACTGAAATTTCTTTTGAATCCAACCTGGTCAATACTATTATCTTCCTCTCAATCCTACGAGTCACTAAACTCTTAAATATTTTATATTACACCTAGTAAAGTAATAAGCCTGTAGTGTAGTTCTCTATATGAGTAGGTACACATTTTAAATTAATTTGACAGTTTATTGTTTAATTTCTTAGATTTATTAATAAAACACTAAATGTATTAGTAATTTAATTTATTCATTTTTTGTAACATTTTTTAAAAATAAGTATAATTTGTTAACAAAACATAATATAAAATTTTACAAAACATGCATGATAAATCTTTACAAAATAAACCTTACAAAACATTAAAAAAATCTTTAGTACAAATAAAAATATAATACTTAAATTTAAAAATAGATAAATATATATTTATGTTTAGTAAGGTTATTTTGTAAAGATTTATTAGGTATGTATTGTAAGATTTTATATTATGTTTTGTCAACAAATAATACTCATTTCTTAAAAATGTTTACGAAAAATTAGAAAATTTTAATTACTAATATATTTTGTGTTTTATTAATAAATTTAACAAATTAAACAATAAACTGCCAAATTAATTTAAAATGTGTACTTATGCTATGGATTAAGAGTAATAATGACTAATAAAAATATTTTAATGGCATTTACGCTCGCTTCGCTAAGTAATAGTGATGCAAATCTTAATGCAATTTGGCTTAAGTAGGTACCGACTTTTTTTGAGTTTCTTAGTTTTCCCTCGTATAAGAAAACTTTATTGATAAGCTTTTGATACCCTGGTAGATTATGAGCCAGGCAGTACAATGCTCATTCGGCATTTTAAATCACGAAATCTGGAAAAATAGCACTCGTCCAAAATCAATTAACTCGGTGATTACCGAGTGGTAATTTTTTGTATTTAAAAAGTGTATTCATTTTTAATTAGGTAATAATTAAATTTTAATTATTTAAAAAGTGATAATTTCCAATTGGAAGGCAACTGACTGTATCACTGTTTGGGTTTAGGAATGCGGGACCAAACACAAATGAAGGCGGAGAGGGGAAGAGCGGCCACCTTGCGTACTTGACGAAACAAATACCCCCCCCCCCCCTCCCCCTTAAACAGGTCTCAGCTAGGTCCTCCCCAGGTACCCTTAACAGGTCTGGGGCCTAAGGATGCCCTTTTAGGGTATCCTG
Source organism: Gerris lacustris (assembly GCA_951217055.1). Classification (NCBI taxonomy): domain Eukaryota; kingdom Metazoa; phylum Arthropoda; class Insecta; order Hemiptera; family Gerridae; genus Gerris; species Gerris lacustris. The sequence goes on along the minus strand of OX578276.1, from coordinate 15,264,498 downwards.
CGGGGTATACTAGGCTTTGAAAGTCTGAAATTCGAAGATTTTGGGTAACTTAAAAACTATGGTCAATCTTTAGCGCGCTCTAGCGGCCAAACGAAAAAAGATAATGAGCTAGTTGTAGTCTTATGTTTTAGAAAATTTTATCAGCTTTCATTTTGCTAAGAAGTAATTTTTCTCTAGGATGCGTCGTTTCGGAGTTATAGGCGAAAAACTAAAACTACTTCCGAAATTTCATGGTTTTTCACCATTTTCATGGTGAAGCCATATCCGAATCTAGTCGATAACTGGATTTTCAGATTCAGCACCCCAAAAAACATAGAGATCCGTCGAGAAAAATTCTTCAGCAATTTTTTCCTGTCTAAACTACTAAATGACTGGACTATATAGTGAGGATTTGAAGAGAGAATTATTCCTAAGGATTGTATTTGAGAATTATGTTTCATTTATAACTAAATTAAATACTTACCACTTTTTCAGATGAAGCAATGAAAATTATGAAGCATGAAAAGAATCCGACTACAAGAGAAGAAATGGTAATTTTTTTGCATTAAAAAAACAAAACAAAAAAAAAAAACCTATCACACTTATTTTTAACTACAATTAAATTAACATTCTCTTTTGTGTTTAATATTTTCTCACAGTGTAATTGAAACGCGCAGAAAACAACTTAATAATTTACATGCATGCACAATTGTAGGTGCATTACGTTGCAAAGATGTAAAGTAGCATTTTCTAAGTGAGTTGAGTATTTTAGATTTTTAATTCGTATAAGCTTTTAAAACGGTATTTATACTCATTGCGGTATACTTTATTTAAGGTCCTCAAAATAACTTATTTAGATGTTTGTTTTTTATTTAAACTAATGAAAATTCGCTTTGAAAAAAAAAAAAAAAAAAATTATAACCTTCAAGTAAGTTCATCTGAACTAAAGTAACGCAGTGGGTAGTTTACTCAGGGCCGATTTAACTATAGGGGCACGATGGGCACGTGCCCAGGGGCGCAAGAGGTTTGGGGCGCAACTCAAAAGGTTAGAGGGGTGAGGGGGGCACGGCTAAACTTTGCAAGGGCAAAAAATATATATGGGAATATGTTTAAAGTAAACTAAATATCCCTTATCCTAGAAAAGTCTAATGTTAATTATTATTTCCAGCTTTGTCTGAATTAATGCTGGAAATAGCTTTAACCGACTTAGGGCATCCCAAATAAGAATAATATAATTTTGCGACGGTGTTTGAGGTGAGCTAAACTTTTGGAAGGCCACAAGCTAAAAAAAGGAGTGTTCTGAACGCATGATTTAATGCTCTACAACTTTAGTTATATGTCATTTTTAATTTTCACTTGGAATAACCATTTTCGAGTTATAAGCGTATAAAACTAAGCATAACACACTTTTCAGGCAAAATGGTAAAATTGGCCTATTTTTGACTGCCCATTCTGACCAAACCGCTGTACTAAATATATTGTATAAAAATGAATTCGACGCAGAATTTAATGTTCATTTAATTTTTGAAGAACACAGATTCTTTTCGACGCATTATTAAGATGTTATAAGTGAAAAACTAAGAAAAGTGCCAAAAGTACGCCGTTTTTGGCTCCCAAAAGTTTAGCTCACCTCAGAAACCGTCGAAAAATTATATTACTCTTATTTGGGATGCCCTAAGAGGATTAAAACTATTTACAGCTTTGTCTGAATTAATCGAAGGCACGGCTTTGTTTTGGTCTAATAAATTTATATTTTATATAAAATATGCCAAATATATTACTTGTTTTCAAAGAGTCAAGCATGATTTTAACATAAAAGTAGCTCATAAATCGTATGTGCGGATCTGCCTTAAGACAAGGCAACGAAGGAGGCGGGGGGGGGGGGGGGGGGGGGGAGCATTGTGATGGGGTGCCCAAGGCGCAGTGAATGTCTAAAACGGGGCTGAGTTTACTGCACTTTAAGTTCACGCAGTCCATAACATCACAACTGTTTTTCAGTGAGGCAATGAACTGCGATTGCGCATTGTTTTCAAACTCGTAATATAACCTTCGCTGACATTTAAACTATCACTAAGAGGATGTTCCCATACGCAGTGCTACTTTTTTGTACAACTTGATTCGGTTGTGCAACAAATCGCACCGTATGTGGGTTCACCTTCCAACCAATTTTCAGGTTTGACCATCTTAATAAAATCTAATAGCCGCGCCGTAGATTTTTTGTGTGCGTGACTATTGTTATACAAACCTGTTGAACTGTGTATTTTGAAGGACATTAATACCAACATTTTTTTGTATCGTTACTAAGATTTGTAGATCCATATTTCTACATATTGTTGGGCAATACTGACCTTTGTTCAACTTATTTCCAGGTTTAAACTAATGTGTATCAACCCTGTTTTTACTTCTAAATAGCGGACGTCACAAAATGTCAGTTTACCGAGTGTGGTAGATATGGTATTCCTCAATAAACAGACTTTTGGGACACCAGGTATTAACTTAACTTGTCTCCAAATATTATAACCTAAATATCCCCCACTTTCCAACTACCTGGAAGCAAAAACTTGCACAGATTATGCATTCCCAATGACAATGCAATAATCTGTCATTAGATAATTAAGTAATAAACTATTATTTAAATAATAATTAATTAATTTTTTTTTTGTTTCTCAATGTTGTAACGTAAATTGGACCCACCGACAAATTAGAAAGCTGAATCTTGCGCAGATTATGTATTCCCGATGACAATGCAACAATCAGTCTTTAGATATATATTTTTTTTCTTTTGGGTTTTAGTCCCGATCAACTGCTTTAGATAATTATTTAATTAACAAATAATAATTTATTAAATAGTCAGTCAAATATAGGTATATTTGACTGACTTCGCAACTGCCTAGAAAGCTGAAACTTGCTTTGATTATGTATTTAAATGACAATGCAATAATCAATCATTAGTAATAAAAAAAAAATAGTCATTATTCCACCAATTTTCAATAGGCAAAATTAAACAAAAAATTCATTCATATTACCAAAATATTTATAAATACTATCATATAAACAATATTACGTGGTGAGGGTCATGAGTAGGTGTCGCACCACCTATAGACGACTCTGTCTCTCAATTTAGAGGTTATTTATTTATTTTATTTTACCTTTTATTTTAGTAAATTGACATAATTACATTTAAAAATTAGGATTTTTTAAAATTCGATTACGAAATTCCTGAGCTTTCTACTCTTAATTGAGGGTTGTTAGAAGTGTGGCGTTTTTTAATGTTTTTCGCGAATATCTCAAAAACAAAGCTTTTCCAGATCTATGCTTACAAGAACATTTTTATTTAGCGTCAAATTTCCTATAAGAACCGGAAGTATTGTGGTTTCGTTCGGGGAAACCTTTTTTGTATATGTACAAGAATTGGTTGTGATCCTGACCAAAAAATTTCAAGTCTGGAGGAAACATCCAATCCACCATAAATCAAAAACTAATCCGTTGATCTAAAACTTTAATTATACCATTTGAAAGCTTATAAAAAAGCAGCAGTTTTTCCTGAAATCGCCACACTTCTAACAACCCTCGATTAAGGTAGAAAGCTCAGGAATCCACCTTTCTTGGTCGAATTGTAAAAAATCCAAATTTTCAAATGTAACAGGTCTTAAAAGATGCTTAGAAGCTGATAATTTGGAAATAAATGAGTGATTCTGAAAAGTTTTTTTATGCTCTTTAACATTTTTCCTTAGCCCAATTTCTCTATCCCATTTAGTTTTCGAGATATTAAGAATTTTTTGAAAATTTTCGTGAAACACTCAAAAAAGAAATAAATTGATGTCTCGAGTGTTTTATTCTATAATATTAGTAGTAATAATAACGAACAAGTCTTTACATAAACTGATCTTTTTACTAAACTTCACATAATAATTCTCAAACATATCTCTTTTACAAAGGTAAACAATGTCATTGCAGGAACTTGCATTTTTTATGATTTTTTTATTATTCTTTTTTTGATGTCGACAGCGCGTGACATTCTTATTATTTATAATTGTTAAAAATATATTCGCAGTTTTTTCCTTTCATATCAAAGTGTATCAAGTGTATCAGTACCCGCAAAGTGGTGACCCCGACACAGAACATTCCTTCTGAGACAAAGACATCGAAATCGTGAGTCAGACTTTACTTTATTTATTACTTTAACCTACAAAATTTTTTTAATCAAATTTTTATTAAATTTAAATAAAAAAATTGAAATGTCTAACAATGAATCTCTTATAGACATGGATGAAGTATTACCACAAGAAGTTACTACAGTGGCTGTAAAGTTGCCACCATTCTGGCGAAATAGGGCGGAACTTTGGTTTATTCATGCTGAGTCAAATTTTGAAATTTCAAAAATTAAAAGTGACATTACTAAGTTTCACTATGTCATAAAAGCTCTTGAAGGAGACATGTTAGAGCACGTCTCTGACATTGTTTCCAAACCTCCAGAAACAAAAAAATATGAAACAATTAAAACTGCATTAATATCAGCATTTTCAGATAGCAGTGAAAAGAAAATAAGACGTTTGCTGAGTGACATTGAGTTAGGTGATCGTAAACCATCGCAGCTATTACGATACATGAAAGAACTAGCTAATGGCAAAATTGGTGATGAGGTTCTTAGGTCACTATGGCTGCAACACTTACCTAGCAACGTACAGTCCATTCTGTCCATAAGTAAAGAAGATCTGTCTAAACTAGCGTCCATGGCCGATAAAATATTTGAAATTCAAGACCCTACAATACTTTCCAAATCCATTAATTCGGTAGCAAAATCGAGCAAAATTCCAACTAACCAACATACACTAAACCAAAATGATCACATGAAGACTCTAATTGAGGAAATGGCATCTCTTAAGACTGAGATAGCTTACCTGAAAGGACGTTTAGCTCGAACCAGGTCCAAATCTAATTACTCGCGCTTTAGATCGACAAGTAGAGGAAGGTCACAAACACCACATAGGAGCACTACAGGAAACTGCTTCTTTCATGATAAATTCGGAAAAGAAGCAAGAAGATGCAGACAACCATGTTCCTATAAGAACCCGGAAAACTAGATAGCCAGTCGCAGTCCGCGGCAGAAGTGACGGGCAAATCTAGAAGCCGCCTATTTATTCGAGACAAGACAACAAAATTAAACTTTTTAATAGACTCCGGAGCAGACATATCAGTGGTACCACCTAAAATAAAATTTAATAAACGATCTACGACAGTTAAACTTTTTGCAGCGAATGGTACTCCCATCAGAACTTATGGTGCAGTAACAATGGACATAGATATCGGACTTCGACGTATTTATAGGTGGACTTTTGTTATTGCAGATGTAGGAAAACCTATTATCGGAGCTGACTTCTTAAGTAAGCATGGCCTTCTTATTGATTTAAAGAGATCAAGACTAATAGATAGCCTTACAAATTTAACTGTTACTGGCGAGACAATAAAAACACCTCCAGTCACTATTAGAGCTGTACAGAAAACCAATAAATATTATGACTTACTTCGTGAATATCCTGAACTACTTTGTGAAGAGGATGCGTTCCGAGCACAACCTAAACACTCCACTACGCATCACCTACTAACAAAAGGTCCTCCGGTATACCAAAAATTTCGGCGACTCGACCCCGAGAAGTTAAAAGATGCTAAGAAAGCTTTTGAAGAAATGGTATCACAGGGCATCTGCAGACCTTCACGAAGCAGTTGGGCTAGTCCCCTCCACATGGTGCGAAAGAAGAACAACGAATGGCGCCCATGTGGAGACTACAGAAAGCTCAATTACGTCACAATACCAGACAGATACCCTTTGCCGCACATCCAGGACATCATATCGAGCCTAGAAAATAAAACAATTTTTTCAGCTATCGACCTTAGGAAAGCCTACTATCAGATCCCAATGGAGCAAAAGGACATTGAGAAAACTGCCATCACTACTCCTTTCGGCATGTTCGAATTTGTGCGTATGCCATTCGGGCTGCGCAACGCCGCGCAGACGTTCCAACGACATGTCACCGAGATGCTCTCAGGTTTGCACTTTGCACACCCCTACATAGATGACATCCTTATAGCATCAAGTAACGAAGAAGAGCATATGACACATTTAAAACTCGTTTTCCAACGTCTAAAGGAATATGGTATAACAGTGAATGCCGACAAGTGCGTGCTTGGACAAAAACAGGTAACATTTCTGGGTCACGAAATATGTGCTGATGGAGTCAAACCAGTGTCAAGTAAAGTTGAAGCCATAACAAGCTTTCCGAAACCAAAGACAATTCAAGAACTCAGAAGATTTATCGGTATGGTCAACTTCTACCATCATTTCATACAGAAGATAGCACATATTCAAGCCCCTCTCACAGCACTGACTAAGAACGCGAAGAAGAAGGACAAACGCCCAGTAGAATGGAATGCAGAAGCAGAGACTGCTTTCGAAAAATGTAAAGAAGCACTGTCTGATGCTGCTACGTTAGCTTATCCTTCAGCTACAGAGCCAATGACTTTGATGACGGACGCATCGGATGTCGCTATAGGTGCTGTCTTGCAGCAACAACAAGCTGGCGTGTCAAGACCAATAGGTTTTTTCTCAAGAAAACTAACACCCTGCCAAAAGAGATACAGCACTTATGACGAAGAGCTCCTTGCCATATACGAGGCGATAAAGTATTTCAAACACCTGTTGGAAGGTCGAGAGTTCACAGTTTATACAGACCAAAAGCCGTTAATATACGCGTTCCAACAAAAATCCGACAAATGTTCTCCCAGACAGATGAGATATTTAAACTACATAAGTCAATTTACAACAGATTTAAGACATGTATCGGGTGAAAAAAATATTGTGGCTGACACACTATCACGTATTGAAGAAATTATTACTTTGAAAGGAATAGATTATGACGCTTTAGCAAAACTACAAAAGACTGACTCCGAACTGGACAACTTAATCAAAAATAATAACAGCAGTGTGAAATTGAAACTTTTAAAAATACCTGGTACGAATCAAGAAATTTACTGTACAGAAGACGGAAGACCATACGTTCCAGAACCACTGAGAAAACAAGCTTTTGAATGTGCTCACAACTTGTCTCACCCTGGTCGCAGAACAACATCTAGAATGGTAAGAAAAATGTTTTTTTGGCCAAAAATGTGTAAGGAGATAGCAGCAAGAGTACGGTCCTGCATCCTGTGTCAGAAGGTAAAAGTGCACCGGCACACCAAAGCTCCACTTGGAGAATTCGCCGACGCAGATAGATTTTGTCATGTACATATAGATTTGGTGGGACCACTCCCTTCATCCGACGGTTACAGGTACTTGTTGACATGTATTGATAGTTGCACACGCTGGTTAGAAGCAGTTCCTCTAAAGGATATTACGTCAGAGACAGTTGCGGATGCATTTTTTTCACATTGGATCGCACGGTTTGGAAGTCCAGAGACGGTGACCACCGATCAAGGACGGCAGTTCGAAGCCAAACTGTTCCATCGAACGCTTGAACTGTGTGGAATAAAGAAAACAAGGACAACAGCATACCATCCTTCCGCCAACGGCATGGTCGAAACAGTGCATCGAACCCTGAAAGCAGCCTTGAAATGCCATACAACATGCAGATGGAGCGAGGCATTACCCCTAGTCTTACTAGGATTAAGAGCAAGTTATAAGCCAGATCTACAGGCTAGCACTGCTGAGCTCACTTATGGTCGAGTACTAAGACTCCCAGGACAATTCTTCACAACATCCAAAGAAAAAGATACTGGGGAAGAATTTGTGAAAAAATTAAAAGACAAGTTAGAAAGCATACGGCCTGGACCAGTAAAGAGGCATGGTTCAACAAAAGTATTTGTCCACCCAGATCTAGCCACCGCAACACATGTATTTGTGCGTGTGGACAAAGTGAGAAAACCTCTGGATCCACCATATCAAGGACCATACAAAATCCTAAAACGAGGTGAGAAGGCTTTTGAAGTTGATTTGGACAGACAGAAAAAATTAATAACAATCGACCGGTTGAAGCCTGCGTATATCTGGGAGGAAGAAAAATATACCTCTGGTGAAGTAAAAAAAATAGTTACATTCCAAGAATGAGAGTCGTGCCTGCCCTACGGGAAGTCACTAGGGGGGAGGAATGCAGGAACTTGCATTTTTTATGATTTTTTTATTATTCTTTTTTTGATGTCGACAGCGCGTGACATTCTTATTATTTATAATTGTTAAAAATATATTCGCAGTTTTTTCCTTTCATATCAAAGTGTATCAAGTGTATCAGTACCCGCATCATAATAATAACAGTTAGCAGGTTGTCATGGTAACTAAGATTAACAAATAAACTAATAAATAATAATACAACTAACTATAAACATCGAGAACTATTGAGAAATGGGCATATGCTTACTTGAATTTTTTTGTTGCATTTGACCCATAGGATTTGCCAGTTTGGTTAAGGCATTTTATCGCGAGTCACCCTGTATAAATTTCGTGCAATTAATTTTGCTATAAGTAATATTGATATAAAATATGTTAGTGATCATTTTCAGTTTCGTTGTGCTACATAGCGTAAACTCAGATATCTAGATTGCACTTTTACTATTTGCATAAAATGTGTTTCAAGTTTTTCATGTTTAATCTGGTAATTTTGTCATATTTTTGTGTTTACAGTGTATGACTGCCTGCACTTTGAAAGGAGGTGGCTTGGTAAGTTTATTTCTTTAATATTTTTTTTTCTCTGTGCTGCCCTTTTATATGTTACTAGCTCACTCAGCAGACTTTGTCCTGCCTGTGTATAATTATTTACCTCTGTATATTTGAATATGGGTGATGAGTATGTAGTCTAGAATCTACTCGAATATCCGTTGTAGAATAATGAAAGATGGCTTATACTGATGAATTCTATAATTTTTATTGGTATAAATAGATAAAGAACTATGAATATACATTTTTTTTATTAATAATTCACGTGAAAGAACAAATTTATTTATTATTCCATTCGCTATGTTATTAAACCTAAAATAAATTAAGCTAATAATAATTATTAGCAAAACGCGAGTGGATAAAAAATATTTGTTGTTTTCTATTTTCGTGTATAGATGCCTACAGAGTTTTTGGAGTGCTACCTCTGGAGCGAGCCACATATAGTTGGCCATGCGAAAAACATAGATTCAAATTTTAAATTAAATAGCATTTTTCCACTGCTTTTTCTTATATGAAAATATGTCAAAAGTGTACGTCAAAACAATTACTGTACTCTTAAAGAGCGTTCCAACGACATGCATCATAAAGGGTATATACTGACTTTTGTACCCCATACCCGGGGTACGGGGTATGTGTACGAAATTTAAATTATTTTAATTTAAATTTCGAGATCATAAAAACTTTCTCCATGAAATAATGTATTGAACAAAACAAATACATTCTTTTACCACATAAACCCAGAGCTTAAAACATACATTGACACCATTTGTACCCAAAAGTACTAAATGTACACATAATATTTTAAAATCGATTTCCTGGCATCAAATGAAGCACATATACCAATTTTTATTCAAATCGGATCAAAAATAGCAATATTTCTAACTTTTAATTAAAAAACATGTTTTTCTGTTTTTCCTTTTTACCCCCCTCTTATATGAAAATATGAAAGGTGTACATAACAGCAATTACTATATTCTTAAAGAGCTTTCCAATGACATGCATCATGAAGGATATTATACTATTTTGGCATTTGTACCTCGTGTACGCTGTGTACCCTCGTGTACCCCTGTGTACGAAATTTAAATTATTTTAACTTACATTTCGTTTTTCATTTAGAAATCCTAAAAACATTCACCACATAAAAATAATGTAATGAACAAAACAAATACTTGTTTTACCACCTAAACCTGAGCTTAGAACATTCATAAGGTACCATTTGTACCCAAAAGTACTAAATGTACACAGATTATTTTATAATCGTATTTTTAATTAAAAATAATTTATTTTCCTGTTTTTCCTTCTTACCTGTTTTTATCTGTTTATGTGAAAATATGGCAAAAGTGTACATAACAACAATTACTTCAATCTTAAAGAGCTTTCCAACGACGTGCATCAAGCTGGGTATATACTATTTTGACTTTTGTACCACGTACCCTGAACCCTATAAAAGAAATAAAATAAATTTAAATTTTGAAATCATATAATTTTTCTTCATGAAAAAATACATATATGTGCCAACTTTCAAGGCGATTGGTCAACCGAAGTCTATAAAACAGACAACCACACAACACAGACAGACAAAAATCCATTATATAGATATCATTTTAAAGATGGGTGTCGTCAGGGGTGTATAAAATAGGAACAAATTTTTATTTTTTCATAAAAATAATTTAATCCCTTTTTTGGGTTATTCTCAAACCTTATTGATTACTCATGCTGTTCCTTTCATTAATAAATGTATAACATTTGAAACTTTATAGTATCTTTACTAATAGTAAAAACGTCAAAAACTTTAGTCAGTTGCTAGAGCTAAAATAAAATGATACACGGTTATGTGATACATAGTAAGTTTCATATAAAGTTTAGTTTAATGATAATTTAGTTGATCTGTATTTACTTTTGTTCAGATAAAGAATGGCAAAGCAGATATGAAAGGTTTCGAAGCAGTACACAAAATAAAGTGGAGTGAGCCTAATCATCGTATGATTGCTATGAAGAACTCAGTCACTTGTAAAAGAGAATATGGTAATTATATGATGGTACATATTATATGAAAGGGATTTTGTCGAGAAACTTTGTATTTAGACTGACGGCGATCTAGTGCAAATGATCTTTTAATTTTAGGGGTGCTGTATATGAAAGCCTCTACTCCATCTCGTTAGTCGAGACAGAGCGTCATTTAATTTTTCCGTGGTACTTCACAGCTTTTACGTCCTAGGCACTAAAAGATTTTTTCTTTACGGCGGGTAGTTGTCAAAACTTCCGTTAGTAGTGCTGCAGTCTATGTAGAAATGCTTCTAGTACGATAAAAATCCGCTAGATGTCAGTGTGTTTTATTTATCTTTTCTTATAGTGTAACCTCTTTTTAAGGTTTCTTTTTTTAAGTCTTAAGTATGTACTAATATTTGTTATTATTATATATTGATTAGTGATTAATATTTAATGTTTTTTCATTGTCTGCTACCTCGGAAAAAATAGCATATGCTACGCGACTGTGAAGTGTTTTTTCTTTACCTTGGCAATCTCGCTTCGCTCGACAGTAAATGTAATTGCCGCGGTAAAGAAAAAACTCACTTCACAGCCTAGTAACATAATATACTATTATTATAAGTTAGTTGAAAGTGTTGCTTGTAGTTTTCAATTCTTTAGAAGTTGGGTCAAACAAAGGAATAAAAGTCTCACTTTTGCAATATTTCGATCCCTCCTTGGATCATTCTCAAGCTGACTGTCTAGAAGATTACATCATCATGATTATTATTATTTTAAAATCTGGTTTGGATGTTAAAAAGTAGTAAAATTGAATCATAGTGATTCTCGTCATTTAGCTGAAAGCAGGTTCTGTTTTTTTGCACTATTAGTTTTAAATTAATAAATCCATTATTTTAATACACACGTTTCTCATATTTAATTAAAAAACATTTTTTTTCATATTAAAGATTATTAGGTAGGTCCCCTGTAAGTTCTTATGTTGAATTTGTTGGGTCAGTGAGGGGTGAAAAAATAATAAAAGTGAAGAACTACTTCATGAAAAAGTGGCTATATTTCGTTCCTTTAGGAACATCTTCAGGCCTAAATTGTATTGATGGTTTCAATCAGGTGAATCTGAAATGCTTGTTTATTTATAAATAAGTATCCTGCTTATAAAAACTATTTTAAGTTATACTTAATATAAGATTTACTCTCACCAAACTAAATAACATAAATCTTATCAAGTTAAAAATTTTATTTACTAATAAGCTGTAATAATATAAAACTGAAAGGTTAAAATGAATTCCATTTAATTAAAAAGTAATGATAAAAATTAAGAATCTGCATAATAAATTTAAAGAAAAACTAAATAAAAATAAATAAATATGTAATTAAATAAATAAAATTAGTAGCCAAATCTACCGACATTAAAAGTTGAAGATGTTCCTAAAGGAACGAAATATAGCCACTTTTTCATGAAGTAGTTCTTCACTTTTATTATTTTTTCACCCCTCACTGACCCAACAAATTCAACATTTTTTTTCTTTCTTTCTGCTCTTTATCACTTAAACTTATCTTTCACTACTTTTTTTTCAAATAGGGCTATTTCAACTTCCTATGATAAATATTACAGGCGCCATTTCAATACAACGATAAAACTCGTTGTATTGAAATAGTTGCAGTATTTATTGCAGTAGGGAGTTGAAATAGGGCTGAAATTGTGCAGAATTAAAATTAGGAATGAAGCCTGTACTTAGATTTTTGATATCTTGCTTAGAACCAATAAAATTTCCATATTAATGATTTTTCTAACCTCAAAGGGCGGTAGAGCCTTAAGGTGGGATCACAGTTACAGCAAGCGGATTGACACGTATGTGTCAATCCGCTGTGTGTAACAATATATTTGATGTTTTCTGGGATCTGGGACCGAGATTATATGAGAAAAATAGTCTGAGTTGACTTAGACCGTTTTTTTTTTTTTTTTTTTAATTTTTTACATCAAATTAAAAAATGTCCGTGACAAAAATATGTTTCAGACATCTGGAAAAATTTTGGTCTCTTTTTTCTATCGATCCGCCAAAATTTTTGACACTGCCAACAATCTTAATAAATTTTTGTCTGACCAAAAGAAAATTTTAATTGTTTGTGTATTAAACATAATTGTCGTCTTTTAAAAAAATAAATATATATTATATATTTTTTTTAGATGCTGTGAAGGACGAGTGTGAATACAGTGGAAAGGTTATCTCTTGCTACTTCAACAAAAATAGACAGGTGACCTTACTTAATTCTTGCTTAAATAACGATGGATGAGTTTATAGAATAAAATTGGCCGCATTTACACTTAGTTAGCCTTGACCATTTTCTTTAATTATTAAGTCAAAGAATTAACCATATTCGTGTTATTCCAAGGAATTCGTTTTATTTATACGTAGGATGCCTTAAGTATGCTTTTAATGTAATACTAGGTACATGAAATTTACAATATTTGTAAAAATTTGCCTTATTTACATTAAGTTTACCTTAGTCACATGTATTTATTTTCAGGTATATTTTAATTACTTATTCCCAAAGAAATAGGGTCAATACCCCTATTGACACAATACGAAGAAATTACTTATTAAAATTAAAGGGGACAACCAAAATTGAAATGGATAATAAATTGGCAAGTCAAATTAAGCCAAATCAACGATTAAAGAAAATTGCAGAAAAAGAAGTAGTAGATCTTTTACAGCGTGTAAACATTAACCTATGTAAATTAATTAGAAAATATGTATATTGCTTAATTTTAACTAAATCTTTAAAATGGAAAATGTTTATTGAAGTAAAAGGTTTATGTATTTCTAATTTTTGTATATTTAATTACAGGTTTGAAAATTTCCTAAAAAGGGACGAAATATAACCATATTTTTTAAAAAACAAAAATGAATTAGTTCATTTTTTATTTTTTTTATAAAGAAAAACCCCTATTGACACAATACGAAGAAATTACTTATTAAAATTAAAGGGGACAACCAAAATTGAAATGATTAATCTTATTTACATTTACTTTACCTTAGACACAAGTATTTATTCTTAGGTACACAGAAATACCTTATTTGCAATGAATTAGATTTATTTACATGTAGTTACCCTCAGTAAAATTAATTTAATCTTGGATATATAGAATTTATCTTATTTTCAGGGAATTTGCCTTATTTACATGGACTCCTCAGTAATTAATTAAATGCCTTTTTTACAAGTAGTTGTCCTTGCATGTTACATGTAATTAATGTCTGGCAACATACATAAAATTTGTGTTATTTGGGTGAAAATATGAATAATATGTTTATATACATTTATTAATCATAGATATTCTTATTTATTTATTTTTGATTTGCAGGATAATTTGCCCCCACCAACTCTGCCTGGCGTTTAAAGGTGAAAACGTTAAAAAAAAATATTCCAAAATAATATTAGACGAAGAATGGACTAATTCTATCTGTAATAATTGAAAAGAAAAAAAAATTTTCTTTTTTTTAATAATTTTATTTATTCAATGTATTTAACAATAAATATATTTGTTTAAAATTACTTTATTATTATTATTATTATTATTTTTTTTTTTTTAGTATAAATAAATTTTTCTTCCGAGCTTACCGAAGGTAACGGAAGCTATGTGATCGTTCTGAAGAACGAAAAATGTATCTTAAGAACTAAACGTCCAATTTTAATGAAATTTGGGTGGTAGGTCATGAGTAGCCCAATGTTGGTCCCATATAAGTTTCAACTTTCTACGCTCATTTGTTTCTCTTCCACATGCGCACAAACATACATTAATTTACACCAATAGCTTCAAAAGTAGCCTCAGATATAGCCCTATATTACTTTGAACCATCTGCTCTCTTTAACTTTTGCTTAATTGATACTTTAATTCAAGTAAAAAATCAAAACAATTTGGACAGATTAAAAAAACATGGGAAAATAGACTGCCAATTGGTGTGGCAAATAGCTTCCTCGCATCTTATCTCGTACTTTATTGATTTTATGCTTTTACAAGCTATTATTGTCTAATTGGTTTAATTGTTTCCCCCGTTTTCTTTAATCTGTCAAAATTGTTTTGAGTTTTTACACGAATTAAAGTATCAATTTAGCAAAAGTTAAAGAGCGCAGGAGGTTCATATTAATCTGGGGCTATCTGCGGGTAACATTCAATAAACTATATAAGTTTCATTCAAATCGAATAAGTACTTTTGAAGCTGTAGGTGTAAATAAATGTATGTTTATCTCCAGTAGGGAAAAAAAGTTATGATTTTGAATTAGTTTAGAGGGACTAAAACAGGTCTTTTCATCCCTGAACTCAAAAAGTAGGGAGAAAAAGTAAAAGTAGGGCGAAAAAGTAAAGTAGGGCAAAAAAGTAAAGATTGCAACTTAATTATTTTATAAATAGTAGAAAATGTATGGCTAATGTAATGAAGTTGTTGAAATCAGGTTGGCGACACTGCGCTTTTTTGACCATGTTTATCTTTGTTTACAACATTATGACCTGCATCTAAATAACCTTCTATTCGAGTTTAATTCCAATTCTTATTAGTTTTTTATATTGAATCTCTTATATCTGCTATTAAAAGTGCTAATAATTATTGTTATTTATTAAAATAATAAATAAAAACTGTGCAATGGACAATAATGTGTATTTTCTTCCTACTGGAGATAGAATATTGTATGTACCTCGTGAGTAAAGTGCCATTATTCCCCTCGCGATATCCTTCCCTCCGCGATATTATCCCCCTCGGCTGCGCCTCGGGAATTAAAGAGTCTATGTCCCTCGGCTTCGCCTCGGGATTTAGGGACCATGGTTCCTTCGGCTTCGCCTCAAGAACCAACTTTTTTCGCTCAGGGAATAATGGCTTACTTTACTCCCTAGGTGCATAAATAACTATTGTGCGCAAGTGGAAGAGCCATTGTTAATTCTTTTGAAGAGAAGTGTAGACTAAACTATATAAGTAGAATTAGGTAGATATATTCCCCAGTTAAAGGAGATTCTTGAGTGATAATATAGCGTACGTAGAGAAAGAAAGATAATATCTCACTACACCTGTATTTGTTTCTATTGCACGTCCACTTCTCATGTCATTCTGACATATTTATATTTTTTATTGGCGCTTTTTTACTTTAGCACCCCCTTGGTTCTAAACAATAGTCTGCCCCACATAATTCTCAAAGGTTTGTCTGTTAGTTTACCCAAGACATTGAGACTCCTGGGGCAGTTTTATCTTTAATACTCCTTTATCTTAATAGTTCATTAGACTAAGGGATATGATCACAATTATATACACAAGTGCGAAATTCCTTTGTCCCAAGCTACATTGGAATAAATATTCCTTTGTCTTAATAGTAATTTAGACTAAGGAATATATGCTACTCTGTATATGTTCCTTTGTCTAAATAACTATTAACACAAAGGGATATTATAGTGGGATGCTAAAGTAAAAAAGTACCGTTTTATTTTCACATAAAATATTAGACTAACCGCGAGTTTCTACAGATTCGCATTTAAAAGTTATTTGGCATTAAAATTTTCTTGAATTGGAAAAAATATTCTGCGGAGACAGTTTACTTAAAGGAAAAAATGTCAGTTCATCGAATAAAACAGTCCATCGAATAAAATAGTCCAGTCACGAGAGGTTCAAAAAGGGGGTCCTCCGTGCGTTTGGTGCAGGAAATGATTTTATTTTTTTATGTCCTCAGGCATGATTAGGAGATGTCAAATCCAAATTTGCGACCTCTAAATCAGGGCGGATAACTTTTGGTGGGCTAAAAACCACAAATTTCTTGCTCATTTTTCGGTTTTTCGCTTATAACTTGAAAACGGCTGGTCCTGTCTACGAAATTGATCAAATCAAAGTTAAAGAGCACAAAATTTCCTTTCAAATGCACTAGTGGAACGTATTTCTAATCCAATTTCTACCGGTTCTACAGAACTTTTAAAATTGATAAAATTTTCCAAAATGGGGAAAACGCATTTTTCAAGCTTTTAACGTTTGTTATGTCATTCTAAGGCTTTCTAAACTTCATTCAAGACTCCTGCAAATTCAATATTGCTTTAGATGGGGATATTGGCGAGAGAGGGAACAACAATCCGAAAAAAGAGGGAAAACAAATATAGCAGCGTAAAACGCAATCCATTCACCACATATTACAGTTTCAATTTTCTCGTTTGGGGGGGGGGGGGGTTGAAAAAGAAAAAAACGTATATTTGTATATCTATTATATGGCCAAAACGCACCAGCTAAATTTTTATATAAATACATTAATTATTTTATGATACTGCATTTAGAAAAAAGAGTTCATCCACCAAAGAGAAAAACACAATATATTTAATGAATAAAAACATTTGTAAGGCTGCTCATTTATAATGAGTTGCTAGTACACAGCTTACTAATCAATCTCTTACAGACAATAATTCATTAACAAGTAAAAAATCAACATTATGTATTGGCGTTATATTTATATTGAAATGCTCTGAAATATAAAACGACTGAGGTGGAAATAAAAGATTTTAAGTTATCATATCTAACCTTGTTTAGCTATACTAGATATAATAGTATAGGTATTTCTCTTTCTCTTTAATCCCCAACCTTTCCCACCCTTACTTTTTCTTTCCTATCATATTTTTTTGCTTCCGAGTTTACCGAAGGTAACGGAAGCATTGTGTTCACTTTTGAAAACAAAAAAGTTTTATGCCTCCGATTTTAAAAATTCCAAGACAGAAATCCGTTTCAGACATCAGGGAACATTTTTGGTTCCGTGTCTGTCTGTCTGTCTGTCTGTCGGTCTGTGTGTCCGCGAATCATGAAACGTGCGACGATAACTTGAGTAAATGTCCACCGATTTTGATGAAATTTGGTTTGACATGTCATTTTACCAATGCCCAGGACGAGTTCGTTGGACAACGTAATCCGTTCAAGCGTTCACGCGTAATGCTCACTTAAACGTGAACTTTAAATTTAAAATGGAAATTTTAGGTCGAGAAAAAAATCAAACTTCATCTATACAACGAGACAAACTTTTTTTCAAATACAATTTTTTAGCAAAACCTACAGCGACACCGCTATGAAATGTTAAAGATCGCTAAAACTATTAATGGTTTTAGGCAATAAACAATACAACAATAAAGTAATATAACGATAATGTTAATGTTAATATAACAATAAAGTACGTGATAGGATGCGAGGAAGCTTTGTGCCACACTAATTGGCAGTCTATTTTTATTTATTTTCTCTCTAACTCTTTTCTTGCCTTCGCAATTTCTCCTCCCTTTACAATTGTTGTTATCTTTCACCCTTCCCTTAATTTTTGAATTGTTATCTTCTAATCATATAAAAATATCAAAGCTCAGTCCTGTTCTGATTCTTTTCGTGCGTGCTTATTGTGTCCCTACTCCCTTCTTTTCTATTAAATGTTAACCCTCCTTTTGTAAAAATGTTCTCCTGAGTTTTTTTATTTTAATGAACATTGAGTTTATTTTTTGAACATTGTTTTTATTCGAATGAACATTTAAGAGTGTCATTTACTTGGAATAATTTGCTGAAGAAGAATTCAATTAAAATGGCAAGTGACAGCATTTTTTAGACTAAAGCCTAATTAATTAAATAACTAAAAATTAATGTCAATTAATATGATAGTACTATACAGGGTGACCCAGTTTTAATGGGACAACAAATAAATTCTGATTCTATGGCCAAAGATGAACAGAAAAATAGTATATAAATATGCCTTATGCAATTCTCATTAGTTTTCGAGGTATTTCGATGTACATATGTTTTCGATGATGC
This sequence comes from Gerris lacustris, assembly GCA_951217055.1. Classification (NCBI taxonomy): domain Eukaryota; kingdom Metazoa; phylum Arthropoda; class Insecta; order Hemiptera; family Gerridae; genus Gerris; species Gerris lacustris. The sequence continues at coordinate 15,246,030 of OX578276.1, read as the reverse complement.
ATTGTTGTTTCCTTACTAATATGCCTTATAACTCAAAAACAAAAAAGTTTTAGAGTTCTGGTTTTCACAATTGGAAAGTGCATTAAATTTACGTAAAGATTACCCAAGTATTACATTTAAAAAGGAACTTACACTCATGTATAATGTAAAATTAGAGAAGTATAAAACATTAAGAGGTATATAAACCACCATAACTTTGTTAATACTATTGTTACCATTTAAGTCTGAAGAGCATAAAAACTGACCCATTCATTAAAAATAGGGTGGGTCACCCTGTATATTAAATTTAAATATTTACTGCAGAATTATAATATAAGCACACGATTAAAAACATAAACCCACTTAAATGCTATAATTATAATTATAATATATAATTATATACAATATAATAATCATCATATTTGATTGTTTGCATGACGTAAGTTTTGATTTCCTCACATTTTCACGCAATTTAAAATATTTCGTACAACTTCCTCCATAATTAGTTCTACCTAGGGCTAGGGGCTCACACACTCTAAATCTGGCCCTCCTAATACTGCTTTGCTTCTTTTACAGATAGTGCTGTAGTCCGTGGATTTTACTTGAATATTTTCTGAAGAACGTTTAAAAATGAGTTCAAGCATTTGTTTCATTTGTGATCGCGATCTCAGTGAAGGTGAAGTTGCAATTGTTAAAGAGAGAGGTGTAAAAACATTGTTAGAGAGCAGCAAGCAGCGAAGAAAATCCGATCACCAGCGGTTTTTAAATTCTCGCACAACGGTATCAGTGCACAGTAGTTGTAAAAAGCACTACTGTAATCCAAAATTGAGAACCGTGGTTACAAAGAAGCAGATGCTCCATTAACAGTGCCTGACCGTTCGGCTCGTTCAAAAATGGATACTTTCAATTTTAAAGACCAATGTTTTCTACATGGGGAGGTGCTCTCAGAAGAATTTCAACTGCGTCACAACAGGAAGCCATATGACGAAAGGTTCTACATCCACAAGGAAACGAAGCTCGAGGTGAAAGAGAGAAAGAATTACGAATGAGCGAGGTGATGAATGGGCTCAACAGATAGTTGATCGTTAGTTGTGAATAGGGCCCAGTCAGATTTGGTCGCACTTGATGCTTGGTACCATCGCACATGTGACAAAAAGCTTAGTCACTTAGTTAGGAATGATAGACCAGGACCTTCTTCAAGCGACACAGACAAGGCGATGGAAATTATCTACTCGTACCTCGAAGAAAACTCTGATGAGTGCCAATTTTTGCTCACAGAGTTATTGACCTTTTTGAAGAGAAACATCGCCCTCAAAAGAGAACAGTAAAAAATCGCCTGTTAAACCATTGCGGAGAAGATTTAATAATTGTTGAAAGATTAAATAAACCTGCTGTGATTTGCTTCACAAACGTCGGTGGTAAGATCCTAACTAATGCCTTCTACAAAAACAGAAAATCAAACATTCAAGAGGAACGTGAAAGAATTGTGAAAGATGCAGGAGAAATAATTCTACAGGATATTCGCTCTGTTGTATACGATACAGAAAAATATCCACCAGCTGACAACTTTCTCTCTGATCTACAATCAGTGATACCAGCCACGTTGCGGAAGTTCCTAGAAGTTGTGATAATGACCCACAAGATAAAGGACTTAGCAAAGTGGAGGAAAAAAGTGGTAGGTTTATCTAATGCAATTATAGCAGCAACAAGACCAGCTTCATTTCTCTCCTTGCTGTTGATTGGAACAAGTACTTATTTTTACGAAAAGTTTGGATCTAAACTCCTGATCAACGTAGATTCAGCCTTGGGATTTTGTGCCACATACACAGAAACATTACGTTTTGAAGCATCATGCGTGCTAAGGCCAAAGCCACGTAAATTTTTGGAAACCTCATTCTGTCAGTTGTGTTCGATAACGCAGATAGCAAGATCAATACCCTCGACGGACTCAACACGTTTCATTCAATGGGAGGGATTATGTGTGTAGCCCCACACTCTTCTATGCTTCCTGAGGAGGCTATGAAAAGGATTTCAAGTTGTTTTTCGGCAGATATAGTTGGACAATCCAGTGCTGTACAGCTGCTTCAATGTAAAATGAAGGATGGCTTGAGAAATATCGTTGTGCGATATGTGGATACTACCCCTGAAATAGTATCCTCTGTCACCGATCTATTATGGCTGAACGGAAAGCACTAAGATCACCCAGGTCATCCAGGGTGGAACGGTTTCATGGAGGAAACAACAGCAAAAAAAGATAACGTACGTTATAAAATTATATTTCTCCCATTCATCAATGCCCCGCCGTCCAACAGAAATATACAGTGTATATTTCTCTTCGGACTGCTGCTGACAAATGTCGTCAAATCGGACAAAAGAGCTGTGTAACATTTGACCAGCCGTTATACATTAAGGCTATGAATATAGTCCACAGCACAGATCCAGATTTACAAAACGTATTTGTGAGACTTGGTGGGTTCCACCTCCTCATGTCATATTTGGGCTGTATTGGTAATATAATGTCAGGAAGTGGATTGAAAAACTGCTGTCTGTTATTTATGAAGCAGAAAGGATGGGTAACTGGAATCTCCATCTCCTCACAACTCGGAAAATGTTACCTTTCTTTCATGCTGCAGGCCATTTGCCGTATGCTAAGAGTGCACACCTTTACGTCCAATAGATGATGACCCTCAAGGAAAAAATGGATCCCTCAGAGTTCGAGCGTTTCACTGAAGGGGGTTACTTTACCATAGGACGAAGTGACAAGTTTTGGAGCGGCATTTGGTCAGATATGACAATAGTGCAATCATTGATGGGAGCCTGCTCATTGAAAGGGGGCCTTTTTGTAAGAGGCGTGAGTGAGAACGTCCTTGCAAGATGGACACAAGGAAATGACTATCTCCAATGTTTGCGATGCAATTGAAATGTACTACCAAGTGGCAGCAGTTTCAAGTGAGCAGTGCAGCCGTTTGCTGCAGTTAATCTAGCAGCCTGCCCCGAGGAATAGCTCAGTGGAGACGGGGTGGGTTTTAACTTCATATTTTTTATCCAGACCAAAAATAAATCATATACATACTAGTTTTTACCTTCTGTCAATGGTATCTCTAGGCGCCACGTTATTTCGAATGTCAGGAAACTTTGGAGTGGTCGAAATAACGAAAGCCCAACCCAAAGAAACGTAGGAAAATAAAATTTAAACAAATAAAACAAAGTGTAACACCATCGGCTTCCAGTTATATATATTAATAAAATTAAAATGGTTTCCAGTCCTTGAGAAATAAAAAATAATAATTAACACATTAAAAGAAAATATGGTTTCGTACTAAAGAAAGATTGAATATAAAAAGATAAATTTCTTCACAATCAGAAATCACCAAATAAAATAAATAAAAGATAAAGATGGCAATTAAGTCATATACATAAACTAAAGAGAATATCAGCAGTGGCACGAGCCATATAGGTTCAAGGCAAGAAAACGGGTCAACCCAAACTCCCACGATACACATCACCACACCTGACCACTCAACACTCACCACTCTCTCTACCTCTGACTCCCGAACGACCTCCCGACTAGACCTCCGGACTACGCTTCCCTTATCAACAACAACAACCTCCGCTCTGGACTACGACACCTCAAAACAAACAAAAGAACACGTTCCAATCAAAGCAACCGAGATCAGGCGTCCCATCACTCCGAAGCTTCAGCTTATCTCTGTTTATTGTTGTTAAATATGCGTCCACCTTTAACCCCAATAAAACCAATGTAGCGATTTCGCAAGTAAACCGCTACAGCAGCACGTTGATGCAAGGCCTTCTAGAGTCAGTCGTGACATGAAGGACTCACTTGAACTACAGAAATGGTTTAAACAGCATTATCCAATCCCTGAAACTGACACGATCATGTCCATTACAAGCGGACTTATTGGAGGAAAGCAGGTGAACTGTCATGAAGCTCAAGAACATGGGAAGATTTGCATGTCGAAAATGATGAATGAAACCTTCAATACCCTTCATTTCAAGTGATCAAGTATTTACACTTGCTCATTCCGCTAACACTATGACATTCGGCTCTAAACAAGTTATTGCTGCTGATCCATTAATTTTATTCCAGAGAATCTGCATTGCTAAACAATCAGATGCAGATCTGAAGCTGTACTTCATGTACGAACTAGACCCTTACCCACTCTCATAGTTCAATGAAGCTGGATTATTACGGAAGGGAACCAAGTCCTTACTGTATCAAGCTTTCCAGGCAGTAGATGTCGAGGCATCAGCTCTGAAAAACAAAATTTTCGTTGTGGCTGGTGGGTTCCTCCTTCATAAAGTTCTCTGGGACAGAAATGATTCGTATGGATGTATCTGCCAGAAGGATGGCAGTTATGTAAAAAGGCACTATGGATCTTCAGTTATCGTCGTGTTTGATGGATATCCAACTGATGTTCATCAAAGAGGCACCAAATGCTCGGAAAGACTTCTTCGTGCCAAGACTAACACTTCGACTAACATAATCTTTAATGAGACTACAGTCCCTGTTGTCTGCCAAGAGAAGTTCTTGGGGAATGACAGAAACAAGTCTCGTCTAATTCACATGCTAAGGACAAAGTTAGAAGGAGACTCGGTCCAAGTATTGGAAGCAAAAGAAGATGCAGATGTTCTTATCGTCCGAACTGAATTGTCACAACTGGGCACTGTCAAGCACGTTATAGTGGTGAGTGAAGATGTTGACATGCTTGTCATTCTATTTGGAGTGCCAAATGCAAGCAGCAATGCATTTCTATATAAACCAGGAAAGAGCGGAAAGGAGGGATTATATTACTCACGCTCATCATATTTGTATGACCCTCAATATCTACTCCTTGCCCACGCTTTTACTGGATGTGACACCATGTCCTCACCATTCGGCCATGGAAAAACGAAGCTTTGTACTCTCATTGACAGATCCCCTGATTTACAAAAACATGCTTCAGTTTTCTGCAATGCCGAAGCAACTAAACATGAAATCTGCCTAGCTGGGGAACAGATTTTCAAAGCCATGTACGACACTTTTGCAGATGTGAATCAGAGGATCAACGACTTGAGCTTCAGCATATTTGTAAAGATGAGCGGATAGGCAAAGGTCAGCCTGCCCAAGTTACCACCCTCTAAAGATGCTAGCTGGGCTGCTAACCTCTAAAGATGCGTGCAGAGCTGGCTGGGGAACCAGCTCAATCCAGTTGAATGGGGATGGAAGATGGACCCTATTGGACTAATCCCCACGGCTATGAGGATTGACCCGGCACCTCGTTTCCTTTTGGACTTGATCCATTGTGGCTGCAAGAAAGGTTGCAATAGTGCTTGCCGGAAATCCGGGCTAAAGTGCAGCACTATCTGCAAGTACTGCGCGGGAGTTTCGTGCAATAACTGCCCGAGGAATCGCACTATGTACTTTCGATATATACCGGTACACTAGTGAGAGGTCTTTTCATAAAATCATCAGGTGTTTTACCGGCAAAATAAGAGCTTTAAAAATAAAAATCATCCCAATTTAAACATGACTTTCGGTTCTGTGGGTTACTGTGCTGTGCGTCTTTGTTCTTCTCCACATATTTTTCTTATATTTTCTATCTGATTTGTCCTGCTTCGTTTGTTTTGTCCTGCTTTTTTGTGCCTTTCACAACTACTACAATATCTAGAAAAGATTGCAAATTCGTAAAAATATGGAGCCTGAAGTTAGTAATTTACACTGTAATAATTTTGTTATGTAAATTATAAAAATTATATTTTCGTTTTATTTTTATTTTGTGATAAAACATTGTAAGAAATTAAAACTCCAAAGATTAACTGGTCACACTCGTTTACTTATTTCACTTTAGACTTATTTTCATAGCTAAATACGTTAAATTAGTGCGTAGGCTTCCGAGTGTATTCTTATAATGAATAACTTGGTTTTCGGTAAAATCCGTGTCACGAAGAGTTTAAAGCATGACGTTTCGCTTCCACTACTGGAAGCATCTTCAGGAATGTGGTGCAACTTGAAGCAACAACAAGTTAAACTGATATTATTATATAGTATATTCTTGTTGCTGCTTCGAGTTAACATTACGATGCACCACACTCTTGTAGATGATTCCAGCAGTGGAAGCGAAACGTCGTCCTTCAAACCCTTGCCAAGCCCGCAACACACTATTTAGCAGTTTTTACGTCAAAATTTGTATTTAATGAAGATATTATGTCCCTTTGTCGTCAAAGTTTAATAAACAAAGAAATATTATATTATTTAAACAAGAGTGATCAAGTTCCTTTGTCTTAAACACAATAATTGTTGGTCGAGCCTAAGTACATAGGTCATTTTATTATTATTCTATTTATCTACGACCTATACACGTGCCCGACTCAGTCGCATCCGAGTAGCTTGGCAATAGGCGTTTGAAAAAAAAACAAAAAAACGACGAACTTAGCAGAAAAAAAGACGAACTTAGCCGACCACATATTCTTAAAAGGCGCTAAAAGATTGACTTGTATACAAAATTCTAGCTTGATGTTAGTCAGACACTTTTTTGCTCGCTATCTCCTGGACTATTTCCTTCCCTATTCAACCACCGTCCGATTCGCTACATTACCCGCAATCTACAGCAATCACTGTCATACAAAACCAGGTATTTTTTCTATATTTGTTCTACTTATTTTCCACCACTTACTCGCACAGTCAGTACACCTCGTAACAGTCTTTCAGTAAAATTACCGCTTTTATAGATTCATCGGTTGTTTTCCATTGGATTTCATCTTCGCCGGCTAAATGGAACGTATTTGTTTCTCGTCGCATTTCTCGTATAGATAGTACTCCGTCAATTAATTGGCGTCATGTACGTGGACTCGACAATCCTGCTGATTGTCTTAGTCGTGGTCTACTTCCGCACAATTTAGTTTCACATCCTCTATGGTTTTCCGGTCCGCCCTGGTTGAAAGAACCAGAAGATCTCTGGCCTTCAGCACAGTTTACTTTTAATTCATTTGATAGTTCCCTTGAAGAAAAGAAAAATAATATTTCCTTAAATGCGTCTATAGTTGAACCTTGAGCAATTCGTTCACTAATTGATAAAAAATCGAATTATAATCGGCTTCTTAGAAGTGTTGATTGTATGCTAAAATGGAAACGACGTTATTTATCATCGAGCACTTCGGGCGAAGATATATTACAAGCTGAACAAGCTCTTATTTATTTCATTCAGTGGCAAAATTTTTTATCTGAATTTAACGCTTCCTATTCAATCTCAGCTTCGTAAATTAAATCCATTTTTAAAATTTGGTCTTATTCGAGTAGGAGGCCGACTGATACACAGTAGTCTAGAGAATATGATCAAAAACATCCTCTTCTCTTACCTAAGTCTGATCATATAGTCCAGGGGTTCCCAACCGGGGATGCGAGAAATATTTTTAGGGGGTGCGAGAAACATTTTTAGGGGGTGCGAGAAACATTTTTAGGGGGTGCGAGAGTATTTCTTAGTTCGAGAGTATTTTTTCTGAACAATTTTATTAACATAATAATTTTATTTCAATAAAAAATAATAATATAATTACTTTATAATTTTTATTTATTTCTTACATAAAATAAAACAATACATTTTATTAAATATAAGGCCTAATATGAATAATATTTTGATACTAATTTACGTGTAATACTAAATAGGAGTCAAGTGTTGATTCACGAGGAACTCTTCCGATAATGGGTTAAGTGACTGTTGATAAACCACTTCTTCTTGCATCCTATAAAGTTGCCTGTAACGTAGCCAAAAACAAAACACCTCATACAATTGCTGAGAATCTTATCAAACCATGCGTACTTAAAATGGCTCCTATTATTCTCGGAGCAGATGCTAAGAAAAAACTGGAACAAGTGCCTTTGTCGAACAACGTTATTCAGAATAGAAATAGTGAAATGAATGACGATATTTTGAGTCAAGTAATATCCGATATAAAAGAGAGTCCGACAAAAATTTCTATACAACTGGATGAATCTACTGATGTTACCAATTGTAGCCAGCTTATATGTTTAGTTCGGTACGTGAAAGACGATAAAATAGTAGAGGATTTTTTATTTTGCGAAGATTTAAAAACAACAACTGCAAAAGATATAATGAATATTGTTAAGGATTTCTTTCGTAGAAATGAACTGAATATTAATGTTATTCGTTCAGTTTGCACCGATGGAGCTCCTGCTAGGCTTGGAAATAAATCTGGATTTTCAGCAATGCTAAAAAATGAAATTCCCAACTTGCTTGTGACCCACAGTTTTCTTCATAGGCATGCATTAGCTGCGAAAACTTTACCACCTAATTTAAAGCATGTGCTTGATACCTGTGTTAAAATTGTTAACTGGATAAGAGGGCGAGCATTGAACCATCGAATTTTTAAATCTTTTTGTGAAGATTTGGGCAGTAAACATTCAATTTTGTTGTATCACACTGAAGTCCGCTGGCTGTCTCGGGGCCAAACTTTAACGCGAATTTTCGAGATACGCAATGATATTAAACTATTTTTAGAGATGGACAATAGCCCCTTATTTCACCAATTTGAGTCAGAAGAATTTGAACAAATGCTGGCTTACCTTGTGGACATCTTCACTCGCATCTCGCATGAATGACCTGAGCATATCTTTACAAGGTAAGTCAGTTAATGCAATATTTGCTCATGAAAAGATAACGCATTTAAGGAAAAAATAATTCTATGGCGTAGAAAAATTGAACAAGGAAATTTATCTAATTTTCCGTTTCTCGAAGAAGTTGTGGAAACATCTGGAGCTATCTCTGGCGTCAAAGAAAAGATAATAAACCATTTAGAAATATTGACAAATTCGTTTGATGGGTACTTCCTTGCAGGAGAACTTAACTCTACGGAAGAATGGATTATTAATCTATTTGCTTTTAAATTAAATAAAATGTCTGACGATGATGAAGTAAAAGAGGAACTAATAGATTTAAGGTCAAATAGAAGTCTGAAAATTGAATATGAAAATAAAACTTTGGAAGAATATTGGTGTTATTCAATTAAAATTTTCCCAAAAATGAGCAAAAAGGCACTTTAAGTTTTAACTCCTTTTGTTACAACCTACTTATGTGAATTTGGGTTTAGTAATTTACTCCCAATTAAGAACAAAAATAGATATAGACTAAATCCGCAATCAGATCTTCGCATAGCAATTAGCGAGAAAATTCCAAGATTTGAATAAATTATTCAAGATAAACAGCAGCAAAAAAAGCCATTAAAATAAAATATGTTTTCAGAACTTACAACTTTTCATTTTTGTAAAATATATTAATAATTGATATTTTTTTATAGTAATATTGAATATTTAATTTTAAAACCTTCTTTCACTGCCCAAGATTAATCAATAAATGTCCATTTTTTTTTTAGCTCAAATACTATCTTTTTCTAGGGGGTGCGAGAAGTAGTTCGAAAAATTTTAGGGGTGCGGACTGTAAAAAAGGTTGGGAACCACTGATCTAGTCGATATTTAGATTAAACATTATTATCGCTCTAATTTTCACGCAGGTCCTAATCTTGCTCTCTCACTTCTTCGCCAACGTTTTTGTATTTTAGGTGGTCGCTCACGTGTGCGTTCTGTTACCCATAAATAAAACCTTTACTTTTGGTATCGTACTAAACCCACGTTCCCTCTCATGGGTAAACTGCCCGCTGCCAGGATCAATCAATGCAAACCCTTTTTACACACCGGGTTGACTACGCTGGATATTACTTTGATATTACACTTACTTAGGAGGAGAGGCGCTCGAACTCAGAAATCGTACATTTGTTTATTTGTTTGTCTCACTACCAAAGCTCTTCACTTGGAATTAGCCTCAAATTTATCGACTCCTACTTTTTTAAATGGTTTAAAGCGCTTTCGGTCTCGAAGAGTTCAAGTAATCTATAATGACTGTGGTACTATTTTTATTTATCTTGATGATCTCTATAGCTTAATAAATTCTGATACTTTATACTGATATTGATACACTTTCAACTCACTTATCTAATGGTTCTATTACTATTAAGATGAATCCGCCGTCAGCATTCGTTCAATATGAGAAAGGAACGTTAAGTCTGTTAAGTCACACTTGTATAAAGTCATCGGTCATCAAATTTTATCTTTCAAGAAGAATCCTAATCGAAGAATTCTACACAGTATTAGTACAGATAGAAGCCCTCTTGAATTCCAGGTCATTGTGTGTATTGAGTTCTGACCCGAGTGTTTAGGCCAAGCTTATTTTTCTTTATAATTTTCTTTAGTATAATTAATTTAGTCTACAGATTTTAGATTCTACGATTCAAGGGCCTAATTTAGTTAACCTAATTAAGAAGCCATCAGTCTGATCCCAGGAAATTACTCTTGTACCTCGTTCTACCTAGAAGAGTCATCTACCAATAATTCAATTAGATTTATTTCGGATTAGAGATTCAACTTAACGCATAATTCAATTAATGTTAGCTGCTACTTGGCTTAACTCTCTTCTTTCCTTCAGTGTGCCTTCAGACCTCAAGGTGTTAACATCGCCCACCTTGCAGGTTAACCTAGAAAGTCGCTACTGATCTTTCACGGTTCTTCCTTTCTACATCCAGCCTTTTGGTCACCCTCCTGACCACTCTATCTGGATTGCTGCTAGCAGTGCTGAGCGGAAGGACGCAGCTGATCCTCTCCCACCTCTTCCAGCCTGCCCATCTTCATTTCTACCTTCGGCCACATCTCGCCACCACAACCTGGTTTTTCTTTAATTATTATTTATTGTTTAACCTTAACTTATGTCACCTCAACTAACCCAACTAACCTTGATTTTATACATACATCGTTTGGATATTTACAAGTTAATTTTATTATATATTTCAATTACATTCCTTAATTGATTATTGTGTCTTTATTTTAATTTACCCAGTGAATAATTTTCCCTTTAATTTTCTTAGTTCACCTATTTCCTTTTAATTTATTTTTCCCCCGACCTGGGGGTGGTCCTTTGTTTTACGCACCTATGGAACAAGGAAGGAATTGAGTTGTAAAAGATTTTACACTCCATCCGCCTTGACACCGAGTGAACCTACCTCTTTAACACCAGCTCATTTTTTAAGACAAATGCCCCTCGATCATTTACCCGCTCCCAATCTTCAATATATACAAATCAACCGATTAAATCGCTATCAACTACTTGATCGCATTTTACAAGATTTCTGGAAGCGTTGGCACTTAGAATATCTCCATACAATGCTAACTCGAAGGAAATGGAATGCAGATTCTCACCCTATAGAATATAGAAACTGCCACTGTAGTCGTGTTAAAAAAGGACAACAGTCCTCCATTATCTTGGCCACTCGGTACAGTAAAAGCCGTATCTCGAAGTACGAGTAGTGTCTGTCCGCGTTGGTGTTGGTAATACAACATTGAGACGTCCTGTCGTAAATTGTGCCCTCTTCCGTCTCAATAAATTGTGTGTAATCTCTTTGCAGTAGTAGAGGTGCCCTTTAGTTTTTTTTTTATTATTATTTGTTATATTATTTTCCACGTCGCAGTAGGTTGAGGACTTCGCAAACTTTGCTAAGTAAGATTTTTTCTTTTTTCATTCAGTGGGAAGTGCCATTTTTTTTTTCTTATCTATCATCGCTTTTCATTTCTCATTTTCATGGCTTCGCTCTCCTTCGGCAACTTTACGAAGTACTCAGGAACTGCATTCCAGCTTGGGGGAGTATGGTCGAGCCTAAGTACGTAGGTCATTTTATTATTATTTTATTTATCTACGACCTATACACGTGCCCGGACCAGTCGCATCCGAGTCTTACTCGAGTGAGCACCGGGTCCGTCTCGCCGCCTTGTATTTCTTCCGCTTCAATTTTTCCGCTTTTAAAATCAGTTTATTATTCCATTTCTCCACTTTTCCTTAACCTTCTCTCTATTCATCCACCGTCCGATTCCCTACATTACCCGCAATCTACAGCAGTCACTATCATACAAAACCAGGTATGTTTTGATGAAGTTCCTTTGTCTTAAACACAATAATTGTTGATCGAGCCTAAGTACGTAGGTCATTTTATAATTATTCTATTTATCTACGACCTATACACGTGCCCGTCTCAGTCCCATTCGAGTCTTACTCGAGTGAGCTCCGGGTCCGTCTCGCCGCCTTGTATCTTCCGCTATTAAAATCAGTTTATTATTCCTTTTCTCCGCTTTTCCTTTTCCTTCTCTATTCATCCACCGTCCGATTCCCTACATTACCCGCAATCTACAGCAGTCACTATCATACAAAACCAGGTATTTTTTCTATATTTTTTTACTTATTTTCCACCACTTACTCGCGCAACTAATGAATAATGAATTTCCAAATTGGTTCGTCTGAAGCCACGCCCACTTTACCTCAACTTGCTCAGCTGTTCCTAGCTTGCCTATTCCCGCTAGTATTTAAATTAAAATGATACATCGTCTCTACAGCTAATTAACCTAAACTTTTAAATCTTTTTTACGTATAAAGTAAAAGATTTTCAATATTACAAAAAATACTTTCATATTCCTTTTAGTCCAATCAAATTAAACACAAAAAAGGGCTCGACCTTGCAAAAGGTCAAGTAGTTCTAATTTGTTTATTTGTTGCTAGGACCTAAGCCAATAGTAAGAACCCAAGTTTGTAGCTTTGTAAGAGCTATGCGAGCAGAGACTGCGACGATGACTCAGCTCAGAGTAAAAATTGGCCGATTTAATTTGGTATACGTTGTAATGAACATGGATGTTATTATGTAAGGCAGTTTTACCCGCAATACATGAGAGATGAAACTTGAAACTGGGCAAAAGCAAAGATGAGGAGAAGGAGAGAAGAGAACATTTTTATTGTTATGTTTTTATGTTATTGTTATTTGTTATGTTTATTATGTAGAGACAGAGAGAAGCAATGTGTTTTAAAGTATTGTATTTTACCAGTTAATAGAATTTGTGAATTTACAAAAATATGTTTTATTAGTTATTGAAGAAGTATTTATTTTTATAATTAAAAAAACAAACATTAAGACGTATTCCTTAAACATTAAGACGTATTCCTTAAACATTAAGACGTATTCCTCTTTAGTCTTAGTTCGTTGGTGAAAGTTAATTAATCTATTGTTTGAGACAGACATATTTTCAATTAATTTTTTTCAGTAAAACCAAAGAGTTTGCCTAGGAATGATGGAGAGAAGCATGATTGGTGTTAGTAGAAGAGATATCATATCAAATATTTGGATTAGAAAAAGAATCGGGAATGCATGGTTAGGAGAACTAATGCTGAAGAGAAAATGGAAATGGGCTGGACATGGACATATTTCCATTTTCGGTTAAGAACTACCGAAGGTAGATGGTCCATCCAAGAAACTTGAATTGGTTTCCTTGGGAGAAAAAGAGAAGCAAGGGAAGACCTCTGCATGAAAAAGGTGTGCGGTGAAGAGGCTTGGCAGAGAGTTGCTCGAAACAGAATTGTGGGGAAAGAAATGGGATGTTTACCAAAAGGTATGGCAAAAAGAATAATTTGCTATAACAAATACAATGAATCTTTAATATTATACTATATTTTTACTTTATGTATGGTACTTGTTACATGAAAATCATGTAAGCTAAAAAGAAATTCATGTGTGTGTATGTCAATGTATGTAGGTTGTATTATTTATTATAAATTTGGTTTAAAGCTAAACTGGGAGAGAGTGAAAAAGAGGCAAACCAACGGCTCAATGAGAGGAAGAGCTGTGGAGGAGACACGAGAGACTGGCCAGTCTCTCTTTTCCATCTCGGCGTACTTTGTAGGAAAGCTCTCCTGTACGTTCTTCTATTTTTCCAGCTTCATACCCTTTTCCATCCTTTTTAAGCACCCATACATTTTCTCCAGTTTCAAATTCCTTGATTTTCGATCCTTTCGTCCGGTCATGATATTCCTTTTGCCTCACTATCTCTTCATCCATGCTTCTTAGTACGTCAGGCTTCAACAAGTCTAATCTTGTAGTTAATAGCTTTCCGAAAATCATCTCTGCAGGCACTTTCCCCGTAGCCCTGTTTGGTGTGTTTCTATAAGACGATAAAAACGCTTGAAGCCCAACATCAACATTTAGTCCCGCTTTCTTATTAATTTTTAGTCTATCCTTAAATGTTCTCACGAACCTTTCAGCAAGACCGTTTGATCTGGGATGATATGGAGCTGCTCTTATGTGCTTGATGTTGTTATTCTCACAGAACTCTTTGAATTCCCCTGAGGCAAACTGTGGGCCATTGTCCGACACTATACTAATTGGCAACCCAAAACGACAAAATATTTCCCTTAATGCTGAGACTGTGTGTGCTGTCATTGAATTTGATGGAACAACCTCTAGCCATTTTGAGTGAGCATCTACAACGATCAGCCAGTATTTTCCTTGGATTGGCCCGGCATAATCGATGTGTACTCTCATCCACGGTTTCGGAGGGGCTGACCAGGAAAATAATGGGCTCTCTACTTCTTTTGTTCGTACCTCCTGACATGGAACGCATTCCCGAACGTAGACTTCAACTTGTTTGTCAATCTTTGGCCACCATATATAAAATTTTGCCGCCACTTTCATTGCAATAATTCCAGGATGACCTTCGTGTAAAATCCCTAACATTATTTTCTGCAACTCTAAAGGAACAACAATTCGCCCCATCCACAAAATTACACCTTCTTCGAACGAGATTTTATCTTTTTTTTCATAGTATGTCAGCAACTCCTGACTAACCTTTTCTTTTGTGGTGGGCCAACCTTCCATGATGTACTGGATAACTTTCTTCAGAACTTTATCTTCCAATGTACCTTTCCTCAGCTTTCTGCGAGTAATTACTAAGTCTGCCAATCGTAGGTGTAATAGATGACCTTCACGTAGCTTCCCCTTATCTTCCTCCTTTGATGTCGAACAGCTTTTCTCTGGCAGCCTTGAAAGCGTGTCAGCTATGTCATTTTCTTTTCCCTTTCTGTACTTAATGTTAAAGTTATATCCAGACATAAACAAAGCCCACCTAGCAAGCCGATTCGAAGTCGTCTTTGGAATCTCCCGGTTTGGACCTAGAATATACTCTAACGGTTTGTGATCCGTTTTTATGGTGAATTTCGTGCCAAATAAGTATTGGTTGAATTTCGTTAACCCAAAAATTATAGCTAATGCCTCCCTCTCAATCGTTGCGTACCTTCCCTCTGCTTCCGTTAGTGTTCTAGAAGCAAATGCAATCGGTTTTTCGCTGTTGTCTGGAAATCTGTGACACAGCACAGCGCCTAACCCCACCCCACTTGCATCACAACATAATATTAGTGGTAATCCTGGATTGTAATGTACTAGACTCTTTGATGAAGAAAATAGGTTCAATAAACGTTTAAATACTTCTTCCTCATTTGCCGACCACTCCCATCGTATCCCCTTCCTTATTAATCGATGCAACGGCGAGCACATAGTCTGCAAGTCTTTTACTGCACTTTATCTTTAAGTAATTGTTTACTGTTCCCAATAAAGATTTCAGCTCCGAGACATATTCCGGCCGTTTCATGTTTTTTATCGCCATAACGTGTTTTTCCGTAGGATGTATCCCTTCAGCATCAAATATATGTCCTAAATATTCAACCTTACTTTGGACCCATTTGCATTTTTCTTTTTGTATCTTTACCCCAATAGCCGGCAAACGTCTTAAGACTTCTGCTACTCTCTTGTCGTGTTCCTCGAGAGTACATCCTTGGATGATGATGTCATCTAAAAACAGCCTACTCCCTCCATTCCTTTCAATATACTGTCCATTGTCCTTTGAAATAGAGACGGTGCAAAATTCACTCCGAATGGTAGCCTCTTATACCGAAAATAGCCTGTGTGTGTAATTATTAATTATAGTAAGTGCATCTCGACTCTCCTCTTCAACCTCTAACTGCAGATAAGCATCCTTTAGGTCCAATGTCGTGTAGAAACGTCCACCCCCCAATTTTGCTGTTATTTCCTCAAATCTTGGAAGTGGATATTTTTCCTGGATGACAAAAGGATTAATCGTTACTTTGAAGTCTCCACAAATTCTGATATGCCCGGTTGGTTTTACTGCAGTAACAATTGGGGATGCCCATCGAATTGGTGTAACACTCGGATCCACTGGCTCAATTACTCCTCTTTCAACCAATCTATTAAGTTCTGTTTCAACTCCACCTCTAAGAGCAAACGGAACCGGTCGAGCTTTAAAAACCTTTGGTGCCGCTTTTTCGTCCAAATGCACCCGAGCCTTATGATCTTTTATTGTACCTAATTTATCGATAAATACTTCTTTAAAATTATCTAGTATGTTTCCTAGCCGTGATTCTTCATTTCTGTCCCTCACCGTACAAAGTTTCGCTCCTTTAGGCAGTGGTAACTTAAATTTAATTACCCAGTCTAATCCAAATAGAGGTATATCTTCTGTTTTTATAACCGTAACCATAAGTGTTTTCTCTGTACCAAACACTTTGACCCTTACCAGTGCCTTCCCTTTAGTTTCTAGAGGTAATCCGGTGTATGCAACCAATTTCGGCGTCGGTTTCAAGAAAGGTGTTCCAATTTTTTCCCACAACCTTTCATCTATCACAGAAGACGAGGCTCCCGGGTCATATAACATGGATGTTTTGATGTTATTAATTTCCACGTACAACATTACCTTACTAGGTTTATTTTTTAGTCCTGCACTCTCTCAACATTATGGTTCTATTTTTACCAGAGTTGCTTTCTAAATCAGAGCTATATTCCCCTGACTCTTCTCCTATTGCTCTGACTTTCCTATCACTGTTACGAATTACCGCCCTACCCTTTGCAACACACACCCTCGCAAAATGATTTTCTCTCTGGCACGCCAAACAGCGCTGTCCACTAGAGGGACATCGTTCGGTTCCCTGATGCTTTCTAAATCCGCAAAACAAACAGTCTGTACCCCTGTACAACCCTTTCTGTTCCCTATTAGATTTTCCCTTTGCCAGTTGAAATGGTAGCTTTTTCTGTTCTTGAACCTTTAACACTGCCCCCTGCCTGCAACTCCCCGAAATTGCTTCTATTAGTTTTAGACGATTTAACTGTGTAGCCGCCTGTTCTAGCTGCAAAGCTGCTGCCTCTACATCCCTAAGTGTGGCGCTATTTGTTGGAAATTGTTTGATTAGTTCATGCTGCCATTCAGAATTAACTAATCCTAGGAATATTTGATCCCTAAGTCTCTCCTCTAACGTTTTTCCAAACTCACAACGCCCTGCAATTGACCTTAATGAATTTATATACTCAAATACAGGTTCGGTTTGTTTCTGAAATCTTAATGCAAATTCTCTTCTTTCCCCTTGAATAAAAACCTTTTTTCCGTAAAAGTTGTTAAGAACCGCTTTAAGCTCTTCATACTTTTCTAAATTGATATCTACTGGTCGAAAATAATCCAACAATAATTTATAAGAAACCGAACCTATTTTTGAAAGGAGCAAAATTGATTTCGCCTGTGTCTCATCCTGTCTGTCCAACCCGTAAATTAATAATTCCGTTTCAAAGCGTGATATATAATATTCCCATTCTTCACTTGCTTGATCAAACGAATTAAATTTTAAGTCCTTTAGAAATGATCCTAGATACCTCGAAGATTCCCGTGCTCTTCCCTCGTCGGTTTGAGCACCCTGGTTATGTGTTAGACTTATACTACCTGAATTCGCAGCACTGTCACGATGTCTATTTGACTGCCTCCTCGATGTAATAGGGGTTTCGCTCACTGACTCTTCCCCGTCTGACCATCGACTTTTCCCGCGTTCCTTCTGTTTACTCTCTTATCGGGGCCGTCCGATCCACCACTTTCGTTATGCTTCTTTTTTCTTCCTTTCATCCTCGTCGCCAAAATGTAGCATAACACAAAGTTTGGTCTTAAAACTCACACTCGTTTATTTACAAAAACCAAAACAATCTTGACATCTCAAAGTGACAGTTGATAAACATAACAATAAATAATACTCTATACTACACTGCAGTCAATACTTTAGTATAAACATTTTTCAAAGCAATTTAGAGGAATAACAATTGAAAAGATTTATAACACTAGTAGTGTTAATGTAATAACACTAATATAAATGTAATATGTAATTTGTTTAATAACATAGTTACAAGTACCTACTTCAAATTTGTTATTAATTCTTGAGGAATATAAAGGTGTATAATTCAACAAAAAAGATCGGATCAGACACAAAAACAACTGTAACGTCATATAACTCATAGAAGATACATTTCCACTTAAATATTGGCGGCAACAGGCAAGCTAGGAACAGCTGGCCAATGAGAGGTAAGGTGGGCGTGGCTTCAGACGAACCTATTTGGAAATTCACTAGTTGCCTTACTCGCACAGCCAGTACACCTCGTAACAGTCCGCTGATGGTCTGATATAAGACCTTCTGGTCCTTCCAATTTTAGTAAGAATAGTATGAAATAGTGTGTTGCGGGCTTAGCAAAGGCATTCTAAAGCTGTGCCATTATTTAATATATAATTATTTAAAAATGTAAAATATTGTAATAAATAAGTTATCTGATCTTATTTGTTGTAGATATGTGAAGGCTGTGAAGTGAGGCTATATGAGCTGCCTCTTATCTCTACCGGGCCGGATGAGCTCATAATGAGCTTCCTGGCGTACCATGGCTGCCTCCCGACTACGAGGATGTGTGCACAGTGTGGTGAGGAGTGCACATACCGAAACGATAAGAAGGAGTTTCGATGTAGGAGGAAGAGAAGGTTAGGTAGGAGGTTCGTAACCTGCAATTATATATCTCCTATCCGGGCTAACACTTTTTTCTCATCTAACTTAAGCTTGGGACGGATTCTGGAGTTTATAATGTCATGGGTGATTTTACCCATCCCGAGATATGACGTGATAAAAGTAAATCTTGGGTTGAGTGAACACACCATCACTGACTGGTCTCAGTACTGTAGGGACGTGGTGGACGATGCTGTACAGCGAGATTCCGCTCCTCTTGGTGGCCCTGGAGTGATTGAAGAGATCGATGAAGCAAAGTTTGGGAAGAGAAAATACAATCGTGGCCGTATCTTGGATGGTGTTTGGGTCTTCGGAGGGACTCCAATACCTCGTTTGTGGTCCCAGTTGAATCGAGTAATGCTGATACCTTACTTCAGATCAGGGGTGTCCACGGGGGGGGGGGGGGATTGATGGCGCAGGTTGCGCCATCAGAATTTTTGGGGGGAATCCAATTTTGGGGTATTTTTCAGAGGTTGGGGGGGATTTTCTAAATATTCCAAGTGATTCAGGCAGTTTTTGGGGGTTTGCGCCATGGGCCTTGGGGAGGATGGGCACCCCTGCTTCAGATAATCAAAGATAAGATATTACCTGGCACGACCATTATGTCCGACATGTGGCGGGCCTATAATTGTTTATCTCAAAAAGGGTATCAATATTTTTCGGTGAATCACTCAGTCAACATTGCTGATCCAAACACTGGGGCCCACAAGCAAAATATTGAACGTGTTTGGCGTGAAGTCCGAGGCCACATCCCACGATACGGTCAATGGATTGATATGGAGGGTTGGTTACCTTGGGGAGTTTTACTGGAAGATCAGAACATCCAAGTTACGGCGGTTCCACCAGTTTCTTATAGATGCTGGGACCTTATACCCAGGTTAGCTCCATAGCACTATCTTTTATAATCTATCTTTTCTATTAAAAATCTAATCATATCATATATTTACTATCTTTATTGCACACATATATTTATCTTATTACTATTTACATTATCTTCTCAGTGTTAGCCTCTATATCTGTATTTTTATAATAACATATAAATTATATTTATATTATTATATTGCTCTATTATTCCAATTGCATTTATTTATTTACTTATCCTCTATTTAATGTTAGTACATATAATACATTAATCATACTTATGTATGTGATACGTATGTGCCTCTCCTCGCCCAACTATTACCATAGATAATCACTGACCAAGACCATCCAATCTACTTACCGTTCTACAACCTCTATCTACACATTTATACATTTTTTGATAATACAAACTAACAAACACCACTTACAATAATTGAAAGCTGTTTGTGCAATTTCCAGTCAAATATGTCACTGTGAAAGGAACTGTACTGACTTAAATATATATAAACACTAATAAATAGGATCCTCATGTAAATATGATTTATATTATTTTAAAAAACCCTTTTATTTTCATAATAACAACTAACAAACACCACTTATAACCATAGAAACCTATTTGTGAAATCATTTAACAAGCATTTTGCCTAGTCATAATATTGTAAGTTGTAATAATATTTATTTTTGTTGTATAATGATGTTTTTATTTTTCATTTAACAGCTAATAAATAATTTTGACTATACACGTGTAACTTTTTATTTTCCATTTATTTGTTAACCATTAAATTATAAAAGGGGAAATATTTTATAATGGAGAAATATTTGAATAAAGGAGGAAATATTTTATAATGGAGGAAATATTTTATGATAAAAATTGACATGATAATTTGAGAATAGAGTGGAGTATTAGATTTTGAAACATTTGATTAGGCTAAGGGATATTATTACTTCTGCACACAGGAGAGTTTATATTCCTTTATCCAAAAGTACGTAAGTAAGAGTTGGTCTCTGGCCGTTGAACAGACAACATCTATCCGTTATCTCTGTTTATTTGCTGTGCTTTATATTATATTACCTTGTCGAAACAGTTTCTATAAAACATCTCCGTGTGTTATTACCTTACATTATTTAGTTCATAACGTAAATTAATAAATCACAAGTGAAACACCCGAATTGGTTCAATAGTTTTTTTTTTTTGTTTTTCTATTAATTTTTCCAATACATTAAAAATACTATCCGCCAGCAAAAAATAAAACGGAGGATTAGCTGCTCTGTACTGGACTGCGCGCCAACGAATGCCATAATGGCAAATAAAATTCGGCGTTGGAGAAAATAAAAGAAAAAAAAAGGAAAAATAAAACCAAATAAATTAATTAATTAAAAAAGACTAAATGAATAAACAATGATACAAAAATAATACGGCGTTAGGTAAATAAAACTATTTTAAGGCAGTGAGAACCCGATCTAAGAATCAAGTGTTATTTTAAGTAAAATCAGGTGTAGAAATAACGAAATCATCGCGTGTCAATTTGTTTTTTATTTATTTTTTACTGCACCAACCAAGGAGTCATCGATTTATAGTACTTACGACCGGGAGCAAAACATTTTTTGTGAATGAATAAAAGTAAAGATATAGTGGAACAAGAATTCCATAATCCAAAAAAGAGAAGCAGGATTCCAAACTCGCCAGAGTATACAAATAGATGTAAGATTATAAATAAAAGAAAATCTTTAGGCGAACTGTCTACAAAGAAAGCTCTTGTCAGGGACAAACGAAGATTTGATTGGATTGAAAATCTCCTTGTAATAAACAATGAAAATCTTGCCTCTAAATCGGATATTATTAATTTATAATCTAGGATTGCTGCGTTAGAAGAAGAGAACAAGAAACAACAAAAAGAAATAGATATCCTAAAAAAAATAAAATAAACAACTACAAGACATGGTGGATAATATAGATAATGGTGCCCGTCAAAATTATCTCCTATTCTGGGGCTTGGAATATGATGCACACGATCCTATCGAGCAAATTTATAGGTTTGTTCCAACCACACTTCAAACTGGTTTGGAACTGTCCTACGCATGCGCATCGGACCACATTTGAACGTTTTTTGCTAATGCAAATGCGTCGTACAGTTTGAAACTAGTTTGAGGTGTGGTTGGAACAAACCTAATATGTTTTGTAAAGATGTTCTACGATGCCCATATGATATCGGTATCAACAAAGCGTCCCCACTTCGATTGCGCAATACTAAAAAACAGGCTATTCGTGTAGAAATACGTAAGGATAAAGACAGGCAAGAAATATGAAGACGCCGAAAACATTTCAAAGGCACGTATCAGCATCCAACAAGATCTTAGTTTTCTTGCTAGGCGGAGTCAAGTAAAACTTGTGTTACTAATTAAATAGATAAAGAAGGGCGTGTACCCAACATCAGAGCAACTGTTGTAAACAATTACCTGCTTATCGAAGGGAACCGTATCTACTGAACAAAGAAGATAAGTTATCATTTCAGCAAGAAGACGGTTTCGCCAAAATCAGCAGCTTAACCAACTTAGATTTCAAGAATGCGTGGAATCGTATTATAACAAACTTCTCTACTACACCGAGGCACCAATCAACACCATCACAATGACAAAGAAAGAAGCCAACCGGACTCACAGAAAAGAAGAAAAAGCATCACTCAACGCAAAAGCAATCAATCAAGGTACTCTCCTTCTCCTATAATATTACGGGATTAAAAAATAAAATCAAGGATAGGTTTGTCGTAGATTTTGTAAATAGCTTTGACGTTATAATGTTAATTGAATCCTTTGTACAAAGAGAACATATTAATAATTATGATAAATTATTTGTTAATTATAAGACACTGTGGATTAGGGTGGACCTTAATAATGAACATTATTTAATTTTAGCTCCCAACCCCTAACTTTGTGCGAATACATGAAAAAATGATTTTTGAAAAGTTTCAGGTCAATCGGAAAATTTTAAATGGTGCAGATTTTTATTTGAAAATTGGTATATAAAAAAATCAATAAAATAGGGATTTTTTCTAGAAAATGTCCAAATATCACGTTTATAATGCAATATTATCCGTGTTTTTTTTATTATTTACATAAATAATAAACTTTTATTAACTAATATAACTCAAAAGTAAGTCAATAAGTAAAAAGATAAAATATTTAGAGATAAACATATATAGCAAAATAGTGAAAATTGACGAAAAAAGTTGTTTTTCGTATGAATGTCGTAATTATTTTAATCATATGAACAATATTTAATGTTTTAACATAGTCAAAGAGGGGGTTACTTTACACCTTTTAGGGTTACTTTACACCATCTGCTGGAAAAAGTTTCAAATTTGAAAAAAGGCGGGATAATCAGTTAAAACTGGGATGATTATATTTTTTGTGAGAATTGGTAGCACTGCTTTCGAATGGTTTGGCGGGAATGTTTCCATTATTTACTAGGGGAGGTTACGGCTGATTGTGTTTTGATGCTAGCGTTCACGTGTTTTTTGTCTTGTGAAAAAAGTATATTGTTTATCGACACCTACGTGGATTCTGAATTAGGTAAGTTTAAAATTATGTTATGTATGATTCAATTTAAAAGTCTACTCATGAAATTTATGAATTATTGCTTCTTATTCAAGTTAAAAATATTAAATATTTTCCCCTCACCAACTTCATTCCTGACTATTATAGCGGGTTACTTTACTCCACTGGTTGAAGTGGAGTAAAGTAACCCCACATACTAAGCCAATCTTGTTGTTCTTCCTTTTTCAGTTTTTAATTAGTAAAATTTGGTTTTTAGGATGCCAAGAAAGTACCAAAGAGTTCCTGGTAGTAGAAATTATAGGGACTATGAAATCTCTAAGTTGAAAGCAGCATTGCAGGCAATTAAAGATGGTATGTCTCACCGGTTAGCTGCTCCCACGTATGGCATATGTAGAAAAACTCTCTACAATAAATTAAAAAGCAGACACATACAAAAGCCTGGACGCCCATGTATATTCAGTTCAGAAGAAGAAGGCGTTCGTTTCTTGCTTAATAATATTAAGTGATAACAGGTTCCCTTTAACAGCTGAGGACTTGAAAAATGTTATTGCATCCTATTTAAATAAAAGTGGGAGGGTTGTCAATGCCCTAAAAAATAATAAACCAGGAAGAGACTGGGTTAATAGTTTTCTGGAACGACACCCCATACTCAGCAAACGATTTGCATCTAATATAAAGAAATGCAGAGCAGCCGTTAATATTGATTCCATAGAAGATTATATAAAAAATATATCTAAGGAACTAAATGGGGTCCCCCCTGAAAATATAATCAATTTTGACGAGACGAACTTAACAGACGACCCAGGAAAATAGAAAGTAATTAGTAAACGTGGTCAAACGTACATAGAGAAAATTCTGAACTCATCAAAGAGTTCTGTGTCACTCATGATGCGTGGAACTGCTAGTGGGGAATTGCTGCCACCATACGTGGTATACAAATCATCCCAAATATGGACTAGTTGGAGAGAAGGTGGTCCTCCTAAGTGTCGATACAGCAACAGTCCGAGTGGATGGTTTGATGGAGCCACTTTCTCTGATTGGATTGAGACAGTGTTGGTTCCATTCATCAAAAAGAAGGAAGGTCGAAAAGTGGTTCTATGTGACAATCTATCCACACATATTAGTGTCGATGTGGTAAAAATGCTCGATGAGCATAATACAAAATTGATATGTTTGCCACCCAATAGCACACACCTAACTCAGCCCCTCGATGTGGCATTCTTTGGTCCCATGAAGAAGTTGTGGAGAAAGATTTTACTTGAGTACAAAGAGTCAGCCACAAGTGGCAAAAGTGGAGTCCTTCAAAAGCAACATGTGCCTCATTTATTAAAAGTGTTGATGGAAAGGCTATTAGAAAATGCCGAAGATAACCTGAAGGCTGGCTTCAAGAAATGCGGCATTTATCCCGTGTCAGCAGAACCACTCCTTGACCACTTAAATAGGAGAGTTGACCAAGATATGGTCAACGAATCGTTTGCCCATGCAATAGAACAAAAAAGGGCAGAATGGGTTGGAATCCCTAAATCGACAAGGAGGAAGAAGAATGTCCTCCCACCCAAATGCCCTCCTGGGAATGTCCTCCCAGGCAAAAGTGTGAGTGAAGAGGACTTTAACAACATGACAGTAGAGAGCACTTCTGCCCAAAAGAATAAATCTAATAAAAAGTCAAACAAAAAAAGAAAAGATGATCTTAGTGATGACTCTGAAATAGACTTTGCTGCTGATGAATCAGATGATGAAGATTTCAATATTTTAACAGCCAGAATGGAAGAAGAGGAAATGGAGGAAGCTACATTCACAGCTGTGCTAGAAGGTCAACCACTTGCTAAACCCTAAATGGCAGGATGTGAAAAAGCAAACCGGAGAGCATGTTATTTTTCAATATGAAGGTGAGGTATTCCCTGGCCTTATAACCAAATGTGACGACAAAGGTGCATATATATCTGCAATGACAAAGTCATTAAAATCATGGAAATGGCCAGTAAAGAAAGATGAAATCTTTTATGAATGGGATGAAATTGTTGGGTCCATTCCGCCTCCAAAGGCTATTAACAATAGAGGTTGTTTCAGGATTCCAGAGCTGGAAGGTATCTGGGGGATTGCCAAACAAACTTAATTGTAACTAATCATTTCATTTTTCTATTTTATTTGGGTACCTACCTTCATTTGTTTTAAAAATTCACAAATTTTATTGTAATTTGATTGTATTTTATTGCAACTTGATCCGTAGGCTTCCGCGGGTAGATTCGTCATAAACAGCTTGGGTTTCCGGTGAAACGTCGGATTTCAACCCCTTCGTGACGCGGATTTCACCGGAAACCCAAGCTGTTTATTTTATTGTAATTTGATTGTAATTGATTGTAATTTGATAGCATTTTATTGTAATTTGATTGTATATTATTGTAATTTGATTGTATATTATTGTAAATTGATTGCATTTTATTGTAATTTGATAGCATTTTATTGTAATTTTATTGTATATTATTGTAATTTGATTGTATTTTATTGTAATTTGATTGTATTTTGTTGGAATTTTACTGTTGTAATTTGTGTTTGGTTTATACTTCATTCACATGAAAATTTTATTTAAAAAAATAAATATATTTTCCATTTTTTATAAATGTATACCTTTTGTACTTTTATTTACTACTCCACTAAAGTATAAAACAAACAATGGATGATCTAATCAATCCAAATAGCCCAAATGCTATCAAGTAAGGACTTTTAGGAATAACTTAGAGGGTTGCTTGTTAAAAAAATGAGTTTTTGATCGTGTAATTTGAATTTTTTTGACAAAAAAATAAAATTAGAAAATACATTTTAATAGGGCTGATTAATGACTAGAAGGGTTTCTTTACTCCAATAAGTTCAGCTGTTAAAATAAGTAATATTTTTCACAATGGGGTAAAGTATTCTACACCCGTAGTCCAGTAGATAGCGTGCTTAAAAGTGTCTGACCAACATCAAGCTAGAATTATGTATACAAGTCAATCTTTTAGTGCCTTTTAAGAATATGTGGTCGGCTAAGTTCGTCTGCGGGACATAGCTTGGCAATAGGCGTTTGAAAAAAACAAACCGGTGGAGAGCGGCCATATCTCACCAATTATGGCGGACAATGACATTCTTAAAAGGCGCTAACAGATTGACTTGTATACAAAATTCTAGCTTGATGTTAGTCAGACACTTTTTTGCACGCTATCTCCTGGACTACCGCTTCTTACTTAACTCCACAATAAAAAAAATAAGTTATCCAGTCAAAAGTTAAAAAATGATAGATTATCGAATATTCAATTTAAACAAAATCGATTGATAGAGGGAACAAAATTTTAGCTGTAGTTGGTGATGTAAAAAAAATTAACTAATCTTTGAACATTGCCGTAGTGATCGGTGGGCAAACACTTCCACATTCCGGCTGAGAGAGATTAAGGAAACTGGTACATGGAAGATTACCTCAACAAGTAGCCTATACTGAAGGAACCGGAAGGTTATCAGTTGGTAAGTTTCTACATTTAAACCTCATGGTTTTTTGTCATTGAAATATTTTAAACATTCAAATTAAATATGTGACTTATTATTTATATGATGGTTTTTAGAAGCGGGAGGGGGGGGGGGGGTGTTCGTACAAGACTGTTCTTACAAACTACCTTTACTTTTTTACCTCATTTATTTGGCAATTTTTTAGATTATTACTCCCCTTATAAAAAAAACAGAGGCGAGTAAAAATCTAAAGAAAGTGTATTGAACGTTCTTTTTTAAACTGTCACTCCCCTTATGAAAACAGAAGCATGATATTCCTTTGTCCTAAAGTAAATTTGACTGAACATCCTTTTGTCTTATTAGGTTTTTAGACAGTTATTGATATTCTAAAATAACATAGGGGAGTAACAATCTAAAGAAATACCATTTATTTCATATTTTTATTATTTATTTATTTTAAAAAGCACGTTTCTGCAGCTTTAGGACAAGAGCAAGAACACCTGTAAATGTTTTACTCAAATTCAAAAAGGGAACAATAAATTATTACTGACATAAGAAAGTTACACTAAATTTGTGGAGTGGTGGGGAGGCTATTTGTCTACATGCACGGCCGTGGGCATGCGCTGCGCGCGCCCGGCCTGCTTAGACAAATAGCCTCCCCACCACTTGAACCGTGACTTGTAGTCGTCGTCGTCGTAGATGTAGGGGAGGAGTTTTGAATCTTCTTTCAAAAGATCAAATAGTGCGACATTTAACCTTTATGATAATGTAACTAGTATATATACTGGTTTACTGATTTATAATTTATTCAGTGTTTTAACGTATTTAAACTCTGTTTATTGTGAGTATTACATTTAAATTAATTCCTTTTTTTGTTTAAAACAAAAGTTAATTTAACTTAATATGCCCCAATCAGTTGAAAATCTTATTTGCAACGAGATTTTGATTGATGAAGAATGTCTTACCCAAGACAGTCTAGACAGTCATTCCAGCAAAAGAATGAAGTTAATAACACCGTTAGCTCAAATTTGGAGAGTAATCCGATCACTATTATGTTTCTGGAGTGGGGAATACTTGACCCACCTGGAGCAGATAGTACAGGTATGGATGTACTCGACTCAGAGCAAAATAACCCGGGAACTTCTGGAAGATATGCTAGAAGTAATAATGAATCTGAACGAGACATCGAATCCCTGCTCGACTCGTCAAGAGGTGATGTCACGTATATCAGACGCGGTAGACGTATCGTCCACCACATATTGCCACTCCTCGTCGAACTTAACAAGCGTTCTCGAAGAATTAAAGAAATTATGCAAGAAATTCGTCGAGGAAAAGCGAACAGAATTGTCATCGTTTCCATCCACTTCGTCCAGGGATTCGACCATCTGCACCTCGTCCATGACTGCGCCTACTCCGACGGACAGTGTAGATGCGGCTGCACCCAGCACCTCCTACAGTTTTTCCCAGGAGAAAGGTACATCCCCACAAGGTATAGACGAGTTTTTCAACTATACGAGTTCGGCGAAGATCGATACAGGAATCTCCTCATTTATCTCACAGTACAACCGAGATATATGCTCTACTACAGAGGTAGAGGGGAGACAAGGTACATATGTGACGCAAATCACTATGTACCGGGTGTCGGACTTGGCCGGACTCGAAAAGGACCAATGGTGGAGAAGACAGATGATGAAGGTGCAGTATGTTTTGCAGGAAGGGAAAGAGATGATGCTGCTTCAACAATTTCGCAACATCATCGACAAGATGAAGCTCTCCTTAGAAACAGACCCGAGAAAAAAGGAAACCTCAAAGAAGGTCTTTTGGCGTTCTTCAAAATAAATGTAATTACACCTTTGAGCATTATTTGTCGTAGTAGAATATTGCTAGATAGCCTATTTGGACATTTATTACCAAGCCATCCACTTGTTAAAACATGTTTAAATTTGCATAAATTTACATTAGCATGTCAATCGTTCGATGAACTCATTGAACGTCATACTAATG
>OX578276.1:12073429-12217208 GCA_951217055.1 Gerris lacustris | reverse complement strand
ATGACAAAAAATGTATACAAATGTTATTTTTATGAAAAAATAAAAAAAACTTTTTTCTTTGAGGTTCATAACTTAGAATAGAACCGAGATTAAACTGTTCGGATTTCAGAAAAACATTGCCTTATTTCCTAAATTTTCGATCAATATGAATATTAATACTATTCATAGGGTGGAATTTTTAGTAAACTTCGCTGAAAGTAAAAAAAGAAACATGTTTATTGTTGTTTTTGTTGAAATATTGGTGAGTATACTAAACCAGTCTTGTTTTTTTTAATATGTTTTTAATTATTTACTCACCTGTTAGTCAAAAATAGCAACAATAAACATGGTTTTTTTTTTATGAGCAAAGGCTTGCGATCTTAAAAAAATCATACAAATTGAACTTATGGGAGAACGGTTAATATTTGACCCATGGTTTATATTATAGTGTTTTTTGTAGCCCCTGAGGCCTAGAACAACTCACTTCATTTTTTTTACATATAACGCCAGTCACCCTGTATATATATATATATATATATATATATATATATATATATATATATATATATATATATATATATATATATATATATATATATATATATATTAAAAATTCAAAAAATAATCAAAATAATGAAAAGTAATGGAAATGAACAATTATAAATGTTATAAAAATATTATTTCTTCATTTGCTGTATTAGATTCCATTGGCGATGGTGCTGCTGTTGACGGCCATGAAATAGTGGCAGAATCCATTTCCTCGACATCAAGAATATTTTTTGTCATTTTGCGCTTTAAAAAGCGTTGTAATTCATTCGATGCCAAGTTTCTTAATGATGAGCCGACGAAATTTGCAAATATTTGGGCATCATCCAATGCCGGTTGCTGCATTAGTTCTAATGCCTTATCCAGCACTTCGTCTTCTCTATTTGTTATTCTTTTATTTTTCTTCTGTCTATTTTTCTCTATTTTTTTATTCTGTCTATTGGAACTACTAGGCAGAAATATTCTATCTTCTTCTTCTTCTTCTTCTTCCTGTGGCTCCCTCTGTAATTAGAATTTTAAGTTTACCAACGGCACAATTGCTAATTATTCATATGATTTAATTTTTGTTTTTAGGTCCCTAAAGCTGAAATTGAATGGAATAATATTGCCGACAACTTTGACAAAAAATGGAATTTTCCAAACTGTCTGGGAGCATTAGATGGAAAACACATAGTGATTCAAAAACCAGAACACAGTGGCAGCTTGTATTTTAATTATAAAGGGACATTCAGCATAGTGCTGATGGCATTGGTAGATGCAGATTGTAAAATAATTTACTTCGACATTGATTGTAATGGAAGAGTTTCCGATGGGGTGTATTCCGCAATTACTCTGTCAAAAGCTATCGAAACAAACGCGCTAAATTTTCCTGCAGCTAAACCTTTAGTAGGAAGGATTAAATCAGTGCCCTACGTTAGGGTGGGTCGAATTTAACTTTTTTTAAAAATTCTGAACTACGATGGGCTAAAAAGTTGACCGTTGGTATGAAAACACCAGGAGAAAAAATTGGGCTCATTTGAACAACCCCTAGGTGGAGCACACCAGCCTGAAATTTTGATATTTGGGGTAATCCTTAAAAATAGTGAATTTTGTGATTTTCATGCTTTTTAAGTGTTTTAATGCTACACTGTTGACTTAAAATTCATTTTAACAGGTTGTGCACATATATTACAATAACAAAATCAACAAAATAAATTGTGGGGGGGGGGGAGATTTTCCATTTTTTTAATTTACTTCAAATTTTTAAGCTCTTTTTAGTTTTTTGATGACCTTAAAATGTATTTAATTAATATTCTAATATAAATAATATATTTGCAGTTTTAAATAAATTGTGGTGAAGGGAGGGGGGGGGGGTGTTTTCTTTTTTCTTATATTTACATCAACATTTTAAGCTACTGTCTTAGATGACAGAATATAAGATTTAATATAAAAATATTTGTAGCTCTCAGCTATTTGAAGCAACTGCAAAATATTAAGGGGGGGGGGGGAGTTTTCTAATGCTGTATCAGTTTGCTGCAGATTATGAAATTAAGTTAGATACATGAAACAAGTCAGGTTGTAAATATCTGGTTTTAAATATGGTACCTTATACTTCCTTCCATGCTAATAATTTATATTACTGTTTTTAAAGTGTTTTATAATTTAGATTTTAAGACAAGTTTAACGGAAAATAACAGTGGGCAGATAAAAAAGATAAGGGATTAATTAGCCCTTGTGGTGCAATATATAAGAAAGTGCCCTTAAACGAACAGGAGTTTTTGATAGATCAAAGAACAGTTAGGAGAACGATGAAAGGCTCCATTGACAAAAAAATCTAGTGCATTGATTAAAAAAGCCGAAAGGTTTGCCAATGTTTTGCTCCATCTTTCACATAATAGTTTTCTTAAATATTAAACCAGGAAGGAGCATAAACTCGTTGAATAAATGTTACTATTGTTATAAGTTCTTTAGATGGTTCATCACAAGCGACATAAAAACGAGGGACACTATTAGCAGTTGTTAGCCATCTTTTTTGTGCCATTTTTCCAGGATTTCTGTTGGCTCATTCTGGGGAAAAGAAACCTTCAAATACATCCAGACATATTTCTAATAAATATTTTTGGACCGTGCTTAAATAACTGATATATAAATTCGCGTAATTGTAGTAGGGATGGCTTCAAATTCTACAATTGGTAAACTTTCACATGTTTCTACAGCCTTTCCTATTGCTTCTTCAAAAAATCTGTCCTTTTGTTTTACCATCTATGTGCTGAAATAGATGTCTTAAAGGGAGTTCATTGCCACGGAGCAGGCATATAGACCATAGAAGAGGTGTTTCAAATTTACACTCTAATTACTCCAGTGTTCCCATTGGTGCCATCACTACCTAAATGTATCCGCTTTATTTATTCGCAGAAACGTATAACGATTGCTGATAAAACACTTTCCGCCGTGCCTGATGAAGGGCTAACAAATCCTATGTATTTTGACCGAAGCCTCTTGTACAAGAATAAAATGCTCTTCCCTAACTAGAGTTTTATGATGTTTGACTCTCTTCTGTATAAGTTTAATATTGTCATCCTTCCTGCCATCAAAATAAAGCCCTTCTAATATTATGGTTTCTTCTTCCATTTTTTGAAGACTCTGAATTATCTGAATTATACTTTAAAAACAGTAATATAAATTATTAGCATGGAAGGAAGTATATTTAGGTACCATATTAAAACCAGATATTTACAACCTGACTTGTTTCATGTATCTAACTTAATTTCATAATCTGCAGCAAACTGATACAAATCTCCCCCCCCCCCTTAATTTTTTGCAGTTGCTTCAAATAGCTGAGAGCTGCAAATATTTTTATATTAAATCTTATATTCTGTCATCTAAGACAGTAGCTTAAAATGTTGATGTAAATATAAGAAAAAAGAAAACACCCCCTCCCCCCCCCCCCCCCCCCCCCCTTCACCTCAATTTATTTTAGAGCTGCAAATATAATATTTATAATCGAATATTAATTTAATACATTTTAAGTCATCAAAAAACTAAAAAGAGCTTAAAAATTTGAGGTAAATTAAAAAAATGGAAATCCCCCCTCCCCCCACAATTTATTTTGTTGATTTTTTTATTGTAATATATGTGCAAAACCTGTTAAAATGAATTTTAAGTCAACAGTGTAGCATTAAAACACTTAAAAAGCATGAAAATCACAAAATTCACTATTTTTAAGGATTACCCCAAATATCAAAATTTCAGGGCTGGTGTGCTCCACCTAGGGGTTGTTCAAATGAGCCCAATTTTTTCTCCTGGTGTTTTCATACCAACGGTCAACTTTTTAGCCCATCGTAGTTCAGAATTTTAAAAAAAGTTAAATTCGACCCACCCTACCCTACGTCATTGTTGCTGATGATGCTTTCCCATTGAGAAGCAACATAATGAAGCCGTATCCCTACAAAGACCAGCCAGGGCCAAATCGAGTTTACAATTACAGATTATCAAGAGCAAGACACGTCTCTGAAAACGCATTTGGTTTGACGGCCAATAGATTTAGAATTTTGAGAACCTCGATTATGCTAAGACCTGCTAAAGTAAGATCTATTGTTCGAACTATAATAGCTTTACATAATTTTCTTTTAAGTAAACATAGTGCACAAATCTATGCACCACCAGGCACTTTTGATGTCGAAACAGAAGAAGGCATCGTTCCTGGAAGCTGGAGAAGGGATGGCTTTTCAGACAACTCATTCTTTTCTTTAGCTCCACCCTCTACAGGCCACAATGTAAGCATTAATTGCAAAGAAATAAGGGAAGAATTTAAAGATTACTTCGTTTCACATCATGGGGAGGTACCTTGGCAATATAGCTTTATATAATTTAATTTAATTCAATAATTATATAATTATAATTTACCCTTAACTGCCCGAATTATTTTTTTTGGTTTTTCTAGAGATTTTTTTATTTAAAGAACAAAAAAGAAAATTTATTATTTTTTTACATTATTTGTATAATTTATCATGTTTTTTATCTCTAAAATGATGTAATTATTTGACTTGTTATTACCTTTACATAATATATATATATATATATATATATATATATATATATATATATATATATATATATATATATATATATATATATATATATATATATATATGTAGGAATGGAAGGAGAGGAAGTAGAAGTGCCTAATGAAGGGGGAAGGGTGTGACCCCCCACTCTGTCTATAAGATATAGCAGGCATTGCCCACCCGAGGAGAGTCTGAGTCTGTTGTGAGCTGTGTCGATGTGAAGTTGTATATTGTATAGTGAAGGTTGCTGTTGTTGTTGTACTGTTTTGTGTCGAGCACGTGGCGTGGTTATATTAAAATCTATTTCTATATCCGAATAAACTGTGTTATTCTTATCGAACCCTACAAATTGGTGTCAGAAGTGGGATTCTGTTTTAATTGTGCGGTTTTATTTTGACGAATTGTGATGATCTTTTGCGGTTTAAAATGTCGCGGGCCAACAAAAAAATAAGCATGAAGCTCTCGATAATTGTTGACGATCGCGATGAAGAAATTGTGAGATTAAGGGACGAACTTAATAAGTTAAAATTAAAATATAATAAGCCGGGTTGTTCTCGAAACGAGGGTGATCAAGAAGACGAAATTTCTCAGTTAAAAGGAGATTTAGAGTCGCTAAAATTATTCAACAATCGGCCAAAGTTTTTATCGTTTCGCGATGTTAAAGAATCTTTGCCGACGTTTTCGGGCGACGACAATCACCCTATCGAGAAATGGATCAGTCAATTTGAAGAGACGGCGTTATCAATGAGCTGGACGGATATGGAAAAAACGGTCTTCTCCAAAAAACTATTGAAAGGTACGGCGTTATTGTTCTTGAGGGGCGAACTCGGTTTAGACACATGGCCTGCTTTAAAAGAGGCATTGCTGTCCGAGTTTACCAATAAAGTTACGGCAGCCGAGATTCACAAAAGATTAAGTGAAGCTAAAATGATAAAAAACGAAAGTTGCCGTACTTATCTACTTAGACTAAAAGAAATAGCCGCTCTTGGTAATGTAGACGATATGTCCCTGATGGATTATTGTGTGAGGGGGATGTTGTGTTATCTGAACCTAATGTGGCAACACTTCTACAGAGATGGCGTCCTGAGAGTCGCATAGTATCTTGTTGCATCTCGTGGTAGGGAGACACAACGCTCCTCTGATCTCATGCCAAGCTAACCTCGTTCTTTATATCTAATACCCGAACCCAAACTTATACCTACCACAACATGGTGGCAGCGCGTGTTTAATCTATATAGTTCTCTAATTTGCCTCTCGTTTTACCGTGTTTTTATTACAGTTTGTAGTTAGCGTCGGTATGCCCCCTAAAGAAGATCCACAGGAATCTGCGTCCTCTCGTACAAGCATGGACTCGGCATCCGCCTCATCTATATCTCAACAAGTCACAGCCCCTTGGGCGGTTCACTTACGCCCTCCGGCCGAGTTTGACATCACTCAACCATCTAAATGGCCTTTGTGGAAGCAGCGATTTACCCGTTATATCGAGGTTACAGGTTGTTGTTCCGATTCCATGCGCCGTGAGTTACTATTTTATACTTTTGGGGAGAGTATTGAGTCCATTCTTTCCCAATTCGACTCGGTCCCAACTGTTTACAAAGACTTAATAGTTAAATTAGACGATTATTTTGTGCCGCGACGCAATGTAACGTATGAAAGATTCGTGTTTAACGCTCGAAATCAGAAATCTGGTGAATCAATAGACGCATACATTACTGAACTTCATAAAATGGCCTCCTCTTGCGATTTCAAAGATTTGAAAGACGCGATCGTCTGCTGCAAGGAATGGTGGATAAAAGGACAAGTGAGACGTTACAACTCCGTAGTACTCTATCTCTCTCTGATGCAATCATGGTAGCTAAACAAGCAGAACGTCAGGCTGCTGAAAGCCACTCTATCGACCAAAGCGTCAATTTGGTAAGGAAGGGAACAGGATATTCTACTCGACAACTTCAGGCTCAGGCACAAACTCATAACTCAAATAGATCTGGGAAACCACCTCAATATATTCAAGGACGACAAGGATCTTCACAACCGAAGCAAGGGTCTGTACAACCGAAGCAAGGATCTTTACAACCGAAGCAAGGATCTTCACAACCAAGGCAAGGGTCTAGGACTTGTGCATTCTGTGGACTCCAGCAACATCCTCGACCTTCATGTCCTGCCAGGAATGCTATTTGCCATAATTGTAAGGTAAAAGGCCACTGGTCTAAAGTGTGCCGGAAATCTAGTAAATTTGTAAAAAATCTTAATGATGAAGAGTTATCTGAGGAGATATCAAATATGTCTCTATCTGTTCCTCCAACTCAAGAGACATTTTTAGGGTCCATAAATAGTTTAATTCATACTCAAAGTAAAGTCAAGGGTGAGTAGTACTCATAAGTATTGAGGAGCGATCAATTTCTCTTAAATTCACTGAAATGTCTTCTCCCATTAAATTTCTCTTGGATTCCGGTGCCGATGTTAGTTGCTTGCCTTACAGTATTGTTAAGAATATTCACTCTCATTTCAACTCGGATAGTAAAATTAATTCTCTGAAAGGCCCGGATGGTAAAGTACTTCAAAACGTTATGGGTACATCTATCCTCACGTTAAATAATCATAATAAATTAAAACTTATATTTTATGTGATGAAACATTTACCCTATCCTATTCTCGGATGGCCTCATATTCAATCCTTAAAAATATTTCATTTTTCAAATTGTGTTCCCTCCAGTCTGTCATCTAATGCCCTCCTCACTATATCTAATGATATCGCTAATATTGAAAAAGAATTCCCTGGTATTTTCAATACTATAGGTACATTCAAAGGTGAAATTTCAATTAACCTCAAAAACGGTGCTACTCCATTTATTCAATCTGTGCCTAGAACAGTCCCGATACCACTTCTTGGTAAATTAACATCTGAAATCGATAGACTTGTGAAATTAGATATCATAGAAAAAGTCGATTATCCCACATTTTTCAAAAATTGACCTTAATTCTGGATTCTACCAACTCAGGCTAAACAAGGAGAGTCAGCAACTAACTACATTTATTTCTCCCTTTGGCCGCTATCTTTTTAAAAGACTTCCATTTGGTATCTCTTGCGCTCCTGAGCTGTTCGCATCAAAAATAGCTGATCTAGTCTCTGACCTCTCCGGGGTAGTATTTCACATTGATGACTTTTTAATTATTGCAGATACACTTGAAAACCATAATAAAATACTCAAAGAGGTCCTTAAACGACTCCATTCACAAGGCATAACTATCAACAAAACTAAATGCGAATTTGGGAAAACTAAATTATCTTATTTAGGACACATAGTATCCAAAGATGGCATATCAGTAGATCCAAAACGAGTTGATGCCATTCTCAAATTTCCCACTCCTACTAATATCACTGAATTACAGAAATTTCCAGGAATAGTTAATTTTGCTGGTCGTTACATTGCAAATAAATCTTCCATATTAGAACCTCTCAATAATCTCCTAAAAAAGAACTCCAGTTTTGTCTGGGATGTGGCCCAGGAAAATGCATTCTCTCAGATTAAATCTAGCTTGGTTGCAGCTCCAACTCTTGCATTTTACGATCCATCAAAACAGGTCATTGTCAGTGCTGATGCTTCCTCTTACGGACTGGGAGCAGTTCTTATGATTGCTGATCATAAAGATTCCATTCCTCAAGTTATTGCCTATGCATCTCGCAGCCTTAGTAATTCTGAAAAACTGTGGTCTCAAATTGAGAAAGAAACTCAAGCACTCACTTGGGCTGCAGAGCGATGGAAAGATTTCATAACAGGTATCAAAGTTACGTTTGAGTCTGATCGTAAACCTTTACTCCAAATCCTTGGTGAAAAACCCCTCGATGAATTAACACCTAGACTCCAGAGACTTCGTATTCGCCTCATGCGATTTCATTACATAATTACTTATAAACCAGGAAAAAAACTAATTGTCCCTGACTCTTTATCCCGAAGTCCTATTGAAATAGCTCAACCTAGTGATATAGATCTAGACCAAGAGGTTGAGATGTATGTATAATTTTTAATTAAACAATTGCCAGCTAAAGATTATTATTTAGAGAAACTCAAAATAGAACAAAAAATAGATCCTGTCACATCTTGTCTGATTAAATATACAACTCCAGATTGGCCTCATAAAAAGTCTGATATTCCCCCAGAAATATTACCATATTTTCAGCATCGTGACAAACTCTCTTTCTCTGACTCTTTCTTGCTCTACAATACTAGACTCGTCATCCCCTCTTCAATGCAAAAGGAATGTCTATCATTTATACATTCTGGACATCAAGGTTTAGTAAAGTGTAGAGAACGTGCTAAGCAATCTATTTGGTGGTTAGGTTTATCCACTCAGCTGGAGAATATCATAAAAAACTGTCCTACGTGTATTGAATTTCGAATTAATCCTCATGAACCTCTTATTGTTGAAGATTTCCCATCAAGAGCTTGGGAAAAAATTGGTATTGATTTATTTAAATGTCAAAAATGGTATTTAGTTATTACTGATTAAAAATTAAACGTGAGAAATCGTTGGATTGAAATTTACCCTCTTCACAGTGATCTTACTGAAGATTCTATATTGTTAAGTCTGATGGTGGTCCACAGTTCAAATCCAAATTTTCCCAATTTGCTATCAAATATAATTTTACTCATATTATAAGTT
Organism: Gerris lacustris; assembly: GCA_951217055.1. Lineage (NCBI taxonomy): Eukaryota > Metazoa > Arthropoda > Insecta > Hemiptera > Gerridae > Gerris > Gerris lacustris. The sequence goes on along the minus strand of OX578276.1, from coordinate 12,207,975 downwards.
CTCCTAAATTTCCACAATCAAATGGTGCGGCGGAAGCTGCTGTGAAAATTGCTAAGAGGCTTATCTCCAAAAATGATGACTACTTTGAGGGACTCCTCGCTTATCGTACCACCCCTCCCGTAATGGCTTCAGTCCTGCTGAACTGATGTTAAATAGGCGACCTCGCACTACATTACGAATTTTTCCAGCTAAACTGTCTGAGATGGTAGATACCTCTACTATTCACCAAAAAGAGGTAGAAAGCAAAAACAAAATTAAAAATCAATATAATTTACGACATAATGCAAAAAAATTGTCTGATTTACAAAAGGGAGATGGGGTATGGGTCTCAGATTTGAGAAAATATGCTCAAATAGTGGATATCCTTCCTGAACCTAGAACTTACAAAATATTGACATCCGATGGTACAAGCAACAAAAGAAATCGTTGGTTTTTAATTCCTGCTCGGTTTTATACAAACAAGCCTAAAGAAAACAGTTCTCAACCAAGTTCATATCCACATCCAACTATTGATTGTAAGCAGCATATAGAAACTAGTTGTTCACCAACCACACTACCTGAACCTCAGCGGAAAGATCCTGATCCAACTGATGAAAATAATTCTCAGGATGTAGTTCAGTTTCCTGAGAAAGGTTTTTTAGGTTTCTCACCACACCCTTCCTATCCTTCATCCCCTGAATTTCCCTCTGATTCATCTTCACCTTCATCCCCAAGATCTCCTGGGACCTACAGACCCTAAAGATTAGCCAGAAAGCCTAAGCGGTTAAATGATTATGTAATTAATTAAAATTAACTCTTTATTATTTTGATTTTCTCATTTAAATTTAAATATATGTAAACGTATTATTTTGTGGTTTTTAATTTCTCTTTATTTAAGTAAATTCACTTTATGATTTCATATTACAAATGTTATGTTATGGTTTTATTATTCTTTTCTGATTTTGCCTCAATATAGTAAGTAACATTTATAAGCTTTCAATTCTGTATTTGAATGTTTTGACTATCTTTTATTTTGTAATAAAATAAGGGGGATGTTGTGTTATCTGAACCTAATGTGGCAACACTGCTACAGAGATGGCGTCCTGAGAGTCGCATAGTATCTTGTTGCATCTCGTGGTAGGGAGACACAACGCTCCTCTGATCTCATGCCAAGCTAACCTCGTTCTTTATATCTAATACCCGAACCCAAACTTATACCTACCACAACAGGGGATAGACGATTTAGAGACAAACAAGATCATTCTATATGGTGCCAGAGACTTAAAAGAATTTAAAGAAAAACTACAGTTATATGAAAAGTTTAGGGCAAATTCGAAAGCAAATTTAAGTGAACGGTCCTCGTTAAATTCACCTCCAGCTGAAAGTTCGTCGCACATTAGGTGTTTTAACTGTGGTGGTAGGGGGCATCTCTCTAAAGACTGTCGTTCTAGAGATAAAGGAACAAAGTGTTTTAAATGTAAACAATTCGGACACACATCTGTCAACTGTCCAGCTAGCGGAGGCGGAAATTTCAAAAAATGTCTTATGGCCAACTCAGACGAGATTTCTTGTGACCCCGATGTGACTTATGGTGAAACTAGTCATGTTTACCAGTGTGAGGCGAGTTTCGTTCGTGGTCCAAAATCTGCATTTCCTACTTTGTTAATAAGTGATTCTGTTTCTTCGTCATTATTATTTTTATTATTGAGGGTATTAAGTTTGATCCTAGATAGACAGTCTGCTGTCGAATTTTGAGAACATTTTCTATAAATAATTTGATTGTTTAATTTTATTTCATCTTCATTTATTTTTTCTATATTTATGGGTCTCAGAATATTTAAATTTACTTCTCTATTGTTAGAGTTAACTATGGTAGTAAATGCTCAAAAGTTATTAATTTTTACTAAGGCCGTAGGTATTTCTACACCTTCGATAACTTTCATAGAATGAAGTATTCCAACACCACATTTTTGATTTACTGGGACATTGACAATTACTTAGGGGGCAATTTAAAAGCGAAATCTTGGAAATTTGCAGTGGGTCTATCATATATGATAGGTATTTTAACATGAGACGAGATATTAATTGTTTTTCTTGCATATCTACTTTAGCATTCAATTTCTTCAACAGGTCAATTCCAATAAGGCCATCGAATTCTTTACTGAATTCAAAAAGATAAAATTTATGACTTCCTTTTAATTGGAGTTCTTCGAATATTGGAATAAATTATAACACCACGATGATATGAAGTTGTATGGGCTGATTCAATTTTAAATGTTTCGTTTAAAATCTCAATTTTTCTATAGTATTTGTTTGCAACTTCTGGATTAAGTAAGCTCTTGGAACTACCTGTATCTATTAAGAGTTTTAGGTTTAAATTGGGTATTACTATATAAGGCAAGTCATTCAAGTTACAATTAAGTTTGACTATTTCATTTGTATTTATTTTGTTGGGTCTATTTTGTGTTAATTGATCGTTAGCTAACTGTCTTTGGAACTTGAGGCTTTTTCCTGAAAAACCGAAATCTCTTCTTGGGGTTGAGTATTTTCCTGACTTATGTTTTGTGGAAAATATTCCTCAATATTCTCAACTTGGTTTTGTTCCTCACAATCTTGGTCTAGATTATAATATAAATTATTGTATTGGTCCAAGTAATTTTGGTATTCCTCGTTTGGTTGTACTTCCTGAATGTTATGATTATACAAACGAGTGTTTCTGGAATTTGTGGGATCAATTTCCATAGGGGTTGTGTTATTTACTCTGTTAGAATTATTATATGGGTTAGAATTATTTATGTTTGGTCTGTAGTAATTATTTTGAGGGAAATTTTTCCTGTACATGTTTGGAGGCAATGGATTTCTAATGTTATTATTTGGAGTGACAGTCTTTTGGGGGTTCATGCTATTGTACCTAAATGGTGGTGATTGAAATCTTGTAGGGTTGGAAGTACTTGGTTTTTGTAGGGGATTAAAGTTAGGCTTTTGGAATGACGTTCTTTGCTGAACAGGGAATAGGAAATTATTATTTAAAGTTCCTACTGGAGTGATCTTTTGAGGTGGACTAAAGGTATACTGATTTAGGGTGTTATTTTGTCTTGTAGCATAGAGGAAGTTTTCTTCCTCTATGACATAGCTCATAGCTGTTTCTAGATTTGTTGGATTTTTTAACCTTATAGTGGGTTGAATTGAAATGGGCAGACCACGTTTAAAAGTCGCTACAGCTAAATCTTGGTAGCTTTTAAGTTTTGATATTTTCTCTGCAGGGTCTATAGTAAATGTGTTTAATTTTGAAATGATCAGGCAACAGGCGTCTTGACAACGCATGCCAAATGAACATGGGGGTTCCCCTTTGTTTGGTCTTAAAATTAACAAATCTTGTACGAGACAATCAATGTCCCTCCAAACGTTAAGGTTAAGAGTCCCTTTACGTCTTCCCAAGTTGTTAAATCTAATCTCGAACCGATTAGTATCAATGCCCTTCCCGTCAATCTACCTATTAAGGCTCTTAAAACATTGTATTCAGGACTTCATTTTCTGTTACTCTTAATTGAGACATAAGTATCTCAGCACTGTTTATATACACTGATAATGTATATTGGTTGCCATCATAATGAGGGATGGTTTCCATGAAAAATTTTAAGAATTGAAAGTCTACAGCTGTTGGATTAGCCATTATGATTATTATCTTACAAACAAAAAATATTTAATTAATTTACTAATTATATATATATAAAAAAAATAAATAAAAACCAAGCAATATCTGATCTTATAAATTTTAGTTTTAATTAATTTATTGTTACACAAATTTATTTATTTATTTATTTTATTTTATCTTTTTTTATAACAATTTATTTGTATATATTCAATATTTAAATGATTTTTAATTTTTTATACAATTTCTTGTGTTTCAATAATAAAATAGATTTTCTTCAACATTTAATTTCTTATTTCTAATTTATTTTTATTTATAACAATTTATTTGTATATATTCAATATTTAAATGATTTTTAATTTTTTATATAATTTCTTGTGTTTCAATAATAAAATAGATTTTTCTTCAACATTTAATTTCTTATTTCTAATTTATTTAGTATATTATAATATTTTTAATATACCCTTTTCTTATTATTATTTCAATTCTACTGTATGTGTATTATAATGATTAATAATAGTTTACTTACAGTAGATTGAAGTAGTTCATTCTTTATTTGTAGTTTTTCCAACGGTGTTACAGGAAACAGCTTTTCTTCGGAATGCCTGGATCTCTGATAATCTTCAGTGTTGAAAATTCCCTTCTATCACTTGAAACAATATTTTTTTTCTTATAGGTCCGATCAGTTAATTTGTTGAAACAAAAAATTGAAAACTTTTTCTTCAAAAATTGAAAACTTGAAAAATTTTCTTCACTTTAAATTCTGACTGGGTCCTACCGACTGCGCCAGTTTCGTTCGTGGTCCAAAAAAAAATAGTTTTTAAAAAACAATTATTTTATTTGACAAACAGAAAAGGAAATACAAATGTAAGATGATGTGTGTGGTATCTTCTTATTTATATAATCATAATATTTATAAATGTCAAGGGTTTTGACATGATGTATTGTCGTTTAATAAAACATACATTTTCTTATGTGTTATATTAGCTAGTGAGTTATATGTTATTTCATTGGCGACGAGGATGGGATATAACTTTTATCCGGCCAACCTCTTTGAAGATATTGGATTACTTGTACTAACTTACTATCTTTTTGTGTTGATCGGCGCAAGTCCCCAATCGTCAATGTCAAATCTGGTACTCGAAGTTGAAATAGATGTCCTTGTACATCATCGTTGGCCTTGCTGTCTATGGTAGGATCCGGTAGTCTGGACAACATGTCGGCCGGGCTGTTGTTGCTTCCAGGTATGTGCTCTATCTTGTAATTGTATTGGTTCATTAGGAGTGCCCACCTTGATACTCTGTTAGCTGTCGTTTTTGGCATCTCGTGATTTTCTCCAAATATAAACTCTAGCGGCTTGTGGTCGGTCTTAATGATAAACTCTCTTCCAAATAAGTACTGATTAAACTTAGAGACCGCAAAAATGTTTCCTAGCGCTTCTCTGTCTATAACAGAGTAGCTCTTTTCACTTTTGGTCAATAGTCTTGACGCAAACGCAATAGGACGTTCAGATCCATCTGTGTATCGATGACTCAAGACTGCTCCGATTCCTAACGAACTAGCATCAGCGCTGACCACCAGCGGCAAAGTTGCATTGTAGTGTACTAATGTCTCGTCTGAAGATAGAATTTTTTTCAATGAATCAACTGCTGCCTCTTCCTTTTGACCCCATGTCCATTTTATATTTTTCTTTGTGAGAGCGAACAACTCAGCACATTTACTCCGTAAATTTGGCACGAAGCGACCGTAGTAATTAACCGCACCCAGAAAGGACCGTAGTTCACCAACATTTTTCGGCATCGGCATGTTTTTTATAGACTCAATGTGTTCTTTGGTTGGATGTATGCCGTCCTTATCAAACATATGACCTAGATATTTTACACTGTCCTGGAACCATTTGCACTTGTCCTTCTGGGACCTAACACCTGCATTCGCCAAACGACATAGCACAAGTTCAAGTCTTTGCAGGTGTTCAGCATCATCCTTGCCTGTGACTATAATGTCATCTTGAAAACATGCTACTCCCTCTATATTTCCAAGAAGACTGTCCATCGCTCTCTGAAACCGGGATGCTGCGAAGCGAATTCCGAAAGGCATACGTTTGTAGCGAAAAAAACCTACATGAGTTGAAATCACCAGATATTTTTTTGAATCTTCCTCAACCTTGAGCTGTAGATATGCATCTTTCAGATCTATTACAGTGAACTTTTTCCCTCCCGCCAAAGTGTAGCAAATATCTTCAAATAAAGGTAATGGATGTCGTTCCGTTTCTATATACTTGTTTATGGTGACCTTAAAGTCACCACAGATCCTTATCTTACCATTAGCTTTTATTACTACAACAATGGGGGATGCCCATGTCACAGGTGTGATAGATTCGTCAACCTTCTCTAGTATCCCGTTTTCCACCAGTCTTTGTAACTCTGATTCCACCTGAGCTCTAAAAGCATACGGCACAGGTCTTGGCTTGAAAAACTTAGGTGAAACTGAAGGCTTCATGTTTACTACCGCTGAGTGACCTTTGATTTCCCCTGCGGAATCACTGAAAAGATGTTGATACCTTGTTATTAAAGCATTGATTCTTTCATCTACTTGCTTCGTCTGCTGTGACGTCTCTTTTGCAGTTGTTGTTAGTATTTTGCACAACCTAGACCCTGCCGGAAGGGGAATATTGAAAGCCATGATCCAATCTAACCCAAACAATGGAATCTCATCATATTCAACTACCCTGACGGGAACTAAAAGTTCTCTACCAAATGCTTGTACCTTCACATCAGCCCTACCCAGAGTTTTGAGAGGTACGTCCGAGTAAGCTCTTAGTTGAGGTGTAGTATAGAGTTTAGGGCTGCCTATGCTTTTCCAAAGGTCGGCACTAATAACTGACACTGAGGCTCCTGAATCGTACAGCATATCTACCTTACGTCCTGCAATTGTAACCTTCACCATAACCTTACTGGCTGTTTCCACCGTGTTGATCGATCTTAGTTGTTCATAAGAGTTGTTATGCACACTGCTCCCTTCCAGTGGATCATAGTCTGACTTGTATGCCTTTTCTGTGTCTCGTAAGTTAAAACGATAATGTCTAACTCTTCATAGCTCGCAGAGCTTATATAGAAAACAGTAGAATGCTACGTCGGTAACATGTAAGTGTGTTAGTGCGTTTACTCAGCGTTATGTTTGAATATAACAGGCGCCTCAAATCGTGAAAGCTTCACTGGACCGTTGTTTGACGACAGTGCTGGTCGGCGAAGAATCCACGAATGCCTTGATTGACACCGGATCTGAGGTAAACTTAGAAAAAGTTTCATTTTACACCAAATTAGGATGTCCACCATTAGATAAACCTTTATATTTGTCAGGATTGGGTGACAACATAGTCCCCTCTGCGGGAACATTTGTGGTTAAGTTGAAGGTTTTGGATGAACCCAGTCATGGTACAAATTTAGTAAGATTTATGTTGGTCACCGACAACGCCATGAATGTAGATGTTATTCTTGGAAGAGAATTCTTGAGAAATAAAGACCTATTGATTTCCAAAAAGAAGATTAAATTTTTGAAGGAAGATGTCAAAGAAATACTGTCAATCAATATTAGTTCGCCTGCCATTGATCTTGACGTAGGGGACTTCACAAAAAAGGGAATTATTTATAACCTATTTGACAGTTATAAACCCCATGCTGTTAAACAGACGAATGTAAAGATGAGGATAGTTTTAAATGATGACATACCTGTAAGTCAGCCTCCACGTCGTCTATCGCGTTCGGAACTAGAAGAAGTGGAGTCCCAAGTTAAGTCTTGGTTGGAAGATGGGATTGTAGAGCACAGCGATTCTGAATATGCAAGTCCAATTGTGCTAGTAAGGAAAAAGGATGGGACGACGAGATTATGCATAGATTACCGCCGGCTGAACAAGAAAATAGTTAAAGATAAATATCCGATGCCTGTAATCGATGATCAAATCGACAAGTTAAGAGGTGCTACAGTTTTTTTCCACGATCGATCTTAAAAACGGATTCTTCCATGTGCCGGTTCATGAAGATAGCCGTAAGTTTACTGCCTTTGTTACTCCTACAGGTCAGTATCAATTTCGACGGACCCCATTTGGTCTATGTAATTCGCCCGCCGTGTTCGTAAGGTTTATCAATCATATTTTTAAAGACTTAGTTTTTGAAGAAAATATAATGATATACATGGACGATATTATTATACCATCTAAGAATAGTGATAGTGGTGTTTGTTGCTTAAAACGAGTTCTCCAACGCTGCGAAGAGTATGGCTTACTAATTAACTGGAACAAGTGCCAGTTTCTAAAATCTTCAATTGAATACCTGGGCCATATTATCGAAAATGGCACTGTGAGGCCATCTTGTGGTAAAACCTCTGCCGTAGCCAAATATCCTGAACCTAAGACTATCAAGGCTCTGCAAAGTTTCCTGGGGTTGACAGGTTATTTCAGAAAATACATTCCGAACTACGCTAAGATAGCTCTACCCCTGAGTGAGCTGTTGAAAAAAAGTTCGAAGAAGTTAGAATGGAGACCAGAGCACCAGACTGCATTCCTGAAACTAAAAGGTATGCTGAGTGAGTCCCCAGTGTTGTCCTTATAAGATCCAGATGCGGAGACCGAACTTCACACTGACGCAAGTAAAGACGGTTATGGTGCGGTATTGCTACAGAAAGGAGTTGACGGGAATCTTCATCCTGTCTATTATATGAGTAAGAAGACCACCGACACTGAGAAGAATTATCCAAGTTATGAACTCGAAGCACTGGCAATAATCATGGCTCTTAAAAAGTTTAGACTGTATCTAGTGGGTTTGAAATTTAAGACAGTGACTGACTGCGCAGCATTCCAGATGACTTTGAACAAGAAAGATTTATCACCAAAAGTCGCTAGATGTGCGTTGTTCATGGATCAATTTTGCTACACTATTGAGCACAGAGCAGGCGACAGAATGAAGCATTGCGATGCTCTCAGCAGGAATCCTGTTTATTTAGTATTAAGTCGTGACTTTCTCGCAAGAGTAGAGCAGGCTCAAAAGGAAGATGAACGGCTAAAGGCTATCTTCAAGATCCTGGAAACAGTCATATGACTCTTATGTAATTGAAAATGGTCTATTGTACAAAGAAAGGGAGGGATCAAGGCTACTTTGTATTCCTCGCTGCATGGCACTTGAGGTGATTAGATCTGCTCATGAATTGGGCCATTTCAGTATGAAGAAAACATCTGAATTGATAGAGCGTGAATACTATGTTGAGAACTTAAAGACTCGGGTTGAAGTCCTTCTTGAGGGAAGCAAGAAAAAACTACTACACCCTATTGAGAAGGGGGATTCCCCGTTAGTGGTACTCCATGCAGATCATTTAGGCCCTATGACCTCGAAAAAAAAGGGGTACAGATACATTTTAGCACTAGTGGATGGGTTCACTAAGTTTGTGTGGCTTTACCCAACCAAGACAACCACCACCAAGGAAGTGGTAGATAAGCTCAAAGTTCAAAGGTGCAATTTTGGAAACTGATAGAGGAACGGCTTTCACTTCCAATGAATTCAAAGAGTTTTGTGACAATGAAGACATCAGCCATACCACAATTACTGCGGGAGTCCCTAGAGGAAATGGGCAAGTTGAAAGGATAAACCGTATTATAATACCTATTCTGACTAAGTATAGCCTGGATGCACCCGAGATGTGGTACCGGCACATTGATAAAGTACAGATGGCTATTAATAACACTTACCAGAGGAGTGTAGGAACCTCTCCATTCAAGCTAATGTTTGGGACAGACATGAGGATACCTAAAGAAAAAAAGTTGAGGGAGGTAATTGAGGAGGCCTTTGCAGAAGATTTCATTGAAGCACGTGAGGATCTCCGTATCCAAGCCAAGATGCAGATTGCTGAAGCACAGGAAGAAACGAAGAGGACTTTAAATAAACGAAGAAGACCAGCTAGAACGTATCAACCTGCTGACCTAGTTGCTATCCAGCAGACGCAGTTTGCTCCTTGTTCAAAAATAAGAGCAAAGTTCTTCGGCCCATATAGGGTTGTTGGGACCAGAGGAAAAGATCGGTATGAGGTTGAGAGGATTTCTAGAGGTGAGGGACCTCTCTACACGACATCTAGTGCTGACCACATGAAACCTGTGGTCAGCTGTAGAATGTGTTCGATTCTAATACATCCAAGTCGGATGATCACCAGGATGGCCGAGATGTAGGAATGGAAGGAGAGGAAGTAGAAGGGATTAATGAAGGGGGAAGGGTGTGACCCCCCCACTCTGTCTATAAGATATAGAAGGCATTGCCCACCCGAGGAGAGTCTGAGTCTGTTGTGAGCTGTGTCGATGTGAAGTTGTATATTGTATAGTGAAGGTTGCTGTTGTTGTTGTACTGTTTTGTGTCGAGCAAGTGGAGTGGTTATACTAAAAACTATATCTATATCCGAATAAACTGTGTTATTCTTGTCGAACCCTACATATATATATATATATATATATATATATATATATATATATATATATATATATATATATATATATATATATATATATATATATATATATATATATATAGAGTCAGATTTATTTACACCGAAACTATTCATTAATTTTTTATATGGGAACAACTGAGTTTGAACGATTTGCACTTACTTAATTTGGTAAAATTAATAATAAATACGAATATTTTTGGTTAAAAAAAGATGTATTTATTTACTTACTAAATTATCCACTGTTTCCTCTTCACACCTTGACGGAGGAATCATATATCTGAGAGCTTGGAAATATTGCCACTTGCTCTTCGTTTCTTCTGCTCCCGACCCACTTTTTTTTCTCTTTAACTTACGTAGCTCATTATTTAGCTGCGTTCGTAGGTTATGCAGCTGTCTAGTAATTTCTTTTGAGTTCGTAACAAACTCAACTGCAAGAGTGGCTGCGGCAGAATTCCTTTTGTGTCGGTCTTTATAAATTTCCGCCGAGACGTCCCACAACTCAGGAAAAGTTTCAAGACGTGCAAAGTTGTACGTCTCCTCCGTCGTCCACACGATTTGCCCGGCTGAGGTATTGGTCATGCTTGCTCTAGCAAAAGGTTTCACCTAGCTGAAACTAGCCTAGACCGAGTGCGAGAGCAGACTGACCTACATGAGGAAATGAGACACCGCGAGCGGAACTAGCTAGACCGGAGTAGGGGTGGTCTAGCGTCCACTCTAGGCAGTGTCTCCACTGCGAGACTCGATCTAGACACCCACTCTAGCATCAAAAGTGTCGCCGTTTATACCGGCCTTAAGAAGCCACAGAGACACTTTTATAAAATATTCTTTTATTTATTATGACACACAGTACAATTTTTAAAATATAATACACTCTTACATCCTTTTCCATTGGCTTCCCAAAACACACTATATCCCTTTACCCTTTTACCCTTTCAGGTTGACCAACCTACTGTAGGAGGCAGAGTAAAAATAAAAAAAAAAACACTCATTTGGTTTTGATCAAATTATTATTAATAGTCCAAATAAAAGAAACACAAATCAATTAATAATAAGCACAATTCAAATCAATAATCTTAATAATATCCCGGAATCAACTCTAAAAGAACTCTCCTCTCATACTCTCTCTGTAACCTATCTCTCTGTTATCACATTACATACTTCCCTTCCTTTTTTAACCCACTACACTCGGCCATCCTGCAGTATAATTTAAATATATATATATATATATATATATATATATATATATATATATATATATATATATATATATATATATATATATATATACAATAAAATAAAAAAAATACAATAAATAAGAACATCTACTGAGAAGAAAAAAAAAATCATAGTCATTCATAGTCTATAAAATAAAAGTCATCACAAAAATAAAAATTTACACTTTTCATTACTCTATAAGCTAAAATTAAATCAAATAATTAAAATTAAACATTACAATCAATTGTAGTAAACAGAATATAAAATTATATTGGATAATTAAAATTAAACATTAAAATAAATTTTAGTACTTAGCAAAAAAAAAATTAAACAAATTGTTAGACTTAAATATTAAAATCAGATTGTAATATTAACAAACTTTAAGTAAGTAATAATTAGAAAGAAATAATTTAAAGTTTATGGTCTCTATTTACAATTTATAATCATTAAAATATAGTGTGTTGTGGGGCTTTATATGAATAAACCACACGAAAACTATATTAATTATTAAAAGTTTATAATGTCTGGAAAAAGAACAATACAAAATGTATAGGCACATAACAAATTAAACATAAATAATAGTCACAAAACGTAAAACAATATACACAATAAAAACGTGGACATAAATCAGAAGGGAGTTAATTAGCGTCGCTCTTACACCCAGGATATATCCATAGGAGCTACTATCCTGGTGTATTGCGGGTCTACATAACTATAATATGATTAAACTAAATAGAATTTACAACAAGTGGTAGTTTTCTAACTCTTTTAGCCCTTTTTAAGGTGGGATTCCTATGATGCGTCTGACGCGTGCGGCTGACGCGGTGCGTCAGACGCAGAGCACTGCTACAATGTAATTCAATGGGAGGGATTCCTATGGTGCGTCAGACGCGTGCGGCTGACTCTGGGTCGCTCTGGTCGTGCGGCCGTACCGGTTCGAGAGCAGTGTAGACGCAGACGCGAAGGAGATAAAGGGTCGTAAATATGTACTTGAACACCTTCTTTATAATTATTGTCCGATTGAATTCGGGTTTTTTTTAAACTATTCCTCTTTACAATTTTTAATCTGCCACCATTTCGTTAAATTAAATACATAGTTTATTAAATACATACATATATAATTTCAAGATAAAAAGAACTTTTTATATACTTCGTTTTTAAATTTTCTGTTGAATCGTATGTAATGTTGATAATATAATTTTTATTGTTATATAATATATAATATTAGTGAAAAAAAAAAAAAAAAAAAAAAAAAAATTGTTCCGAATTTATTTACTTCTCATAAATGACAACCATCTAGAGAGCTGATCTTAAACCTATGAAAGGACAAATCTTTGCACAACGGATCTCCCCAACACCAAATCTAAACCGTGCCATCGATATATTTGAAATAATATAGTCGATATATTTCCTGTTTTGCTGTCATTCAATGTTTATCTCTTATTTATAAAAATCACAAATTTTAAACCCGTCGAAATGAAGATTGCGTAAATATGGGACATGGCAAAACAAATAAAATAATACAAATAAATGCGGATTTTTTCCGAACTAACTTTCCATACAGCAAAATTTACTGAAAACCAATTAAATCTGCTGAATGATGCCTAAAAGTATTAAAATAATGCATTGTCATCGTGTTCTGAGCTATGCTAAAAGTTTCAAATGTCTAGCTATTCGGGAAGTTAGTTAGAAATCGATTGCCAGATTTGTACCAGACAAACAAACAAGAAAGCAAGCTAATGAAAACGTAGTAAAATATGTAATCCCCCATCCTTAAAAACCCTTTGGTTCCCAATATTTCCCGTATATACGTGAGTGGATATTTATATAAATATATTTTTTTAAAAAACTATTTATTTTACCGAAACGGTGCCAGGTTAAAAGTTGTAATTGTAGAAAGGAACAGTTAAAAAAAGAAAAAAAAAAAAGAAACGGTAGTCCATCGGACAATTATAAATAGGTGGGTGTTCAAGTGCTTATTTACGGTTTTTTAATCAAATCTGTTATGTCGGATAAAGCACTGTTTACAGTTGAGGAACATGAAAACAATATCCACCAAATTGGTTCAACATTTCTGTTATTTATTTTTTTTCTTCGTCTTCAATCTCTTTTAAGTTCAAATAGAAGAGCAAATAGCGGACACTCATTATTGTCACCCTCTCACTACCGAGGCCGCAGATCATCTGAACGTATGCATAGGAAACCCTCTAACCTGCGTCAGCCGCACTGCGTCAGACGCAGCATAGGAAGGCCCACCTTTAATTCATAATCAGGAATCACATCCTCATCTTCCTTCATAGGTGTTGATTCATCACAAGTCTGTAATAATTCATTTTCCACATCCAAATTACCCTTTTGTTTAGTTCCTTCCTCCTCCACACTTGTTTCCAACTCATCATCATCTTCTTCTTCAGATGCACTTCTGTCATCATCAATATCTTGAGTTCCACTACTCCACCCCTTTAGTTGAGAAACATGAGCAGTGCTAGCATACAGTCTGTTTTGAACCTTTGATGTTAACTCAACCACTCTATAAGTATCTCCTGGCAAAACTTCAGTAATAACTAAGGGTCCACGGAACTTAGGCTGGATCTTAGTGCTATCACCTGTCTGTTCTGATGTTCTAGTTGATAATACTAATTTCACCAATTCCATATTTCACTCCTTGGTACCTCCTCTTATCAAAATTCCTTTTATATACATCTTGAGCCTTTTCTATATATATACCTTTTTACTTCTTCTCTTATCAGTTCAGGTGACTCATATTCTTCCTTGTCAATCATATGATGTAAAGAGCCATCATGAAATTTAGGCTTATACCCATGAAGAGCCTCAAAAGGTGTTTTAAGAGTGGTCTTATTCAAACAGTTATTCAAATCTCTCTCAATTATGCTTATCTCCTTGTCCCAATATCTATGTTTATAATCTTTAGTACAGATAGCAATCATTGGGATAATTGTTCTATTATATCGCTCTATCTGCCCATTAGCAGCTGGATGTCGAGGGGAGTTAAGAGTATGCTTGATCCCATGACAATGGACAAAGTCCTCAAATTTCTGAGATGTGAAGCATGTCCCACGATCACTAATAAGTCTTCTGGGTTCTCCATAACTGTTAATAAATGTGGTTAACTGTTTAATTACATTATTTGTAGTAGTGTTTCTGACTGGATAAAGTTTAATAAATTTTGTGAGATTATCAATTACAGTTAAAAGATATCTGTTTCCTTTGCTACTTCGAACAAACGGGCCTAAATGATCAATGTGGATTACCTCAAATGGCCTGGTGCCTGGAGTTAAAGGATGTAGAACTCCTGCTTGTTTTCCAGACAATGATTTGTTAACGATACACTCAAAACACATTTTAACATGGTGCTTTGCATAGCGACGCAATCCAGGAAACCAATAATTTTCTAATATTTTGTTAAAAGTTTTTTCTCTCCCAAGGTGTCCACTCATATCATGAAACTTCACTAGTATACTTTTCCTCATGCTTTTTTGAATAACAAAATTCATATGTCCATTTTGTAAGGTTTTAAATAACACTCCATTCTTCAAAATAAAACCACTAGTTTCTAGGGTATTTTCAGTAGAACCATCTGTGATGGTTTCATTAATCGCTGAAATTCTGAGGGTCCATTTCTTAATCCAAAAATTAGACGTGTGAACTCTCCAGTCTCCTCAGGGGTTATAAATGCAGTTTTTCTTTGAGTATTTATTTTTTTTTTTTGTCTGAACAAAACAATAAACTTCCTTGAAATTAAAATAAAAACGACAACTCAAAAAAGAACTTTCAGTTAATAAATAACAGTTAGTCAGTGAACAAAAAGTCCAGTCATGCACCATGACTTAATGAGCGAATTTTCAAAGAAATCTGCGTTTTATTGGCTTATGACAATGTAGGAAAATTTTGGTTTAGAATTTGCTCGGGTGAAAAAAAAATTGGTACACAGGGGTACGGGGTACAAAAGTCAAAATAGTATTTACCCTTCAAGATGCATGTCGTTGGAAAGCTCTTTAAGAGTACAGTAATTGTTGTTATTTACACTTTTATCATATTTTCACATAAAAGGGGGGTAAAATGGAAAAAACACGTTTTTTGACCCTATATGGTCAAAATTTGACCCCTAAATGGACTCCAAAAATTCTGGCCAACGAACTCATCCTTTCTTTTGATATTATTGACATTTTAAAATTTGTTTGAAATTTTTAAGTACATCCTAAGGGGAGATATCGTTGGAGTGACACATATATACATACATATATACATACATATATACATATATACATACATACATAAAAAAAAGTGTTAAATTTTAGGAATCGATTCAGAATGGTCTAAAACGGATTTCCATGGAAAAATTTTTCAAAAATTCGCATTACAAAAATTTTGAAGCCATTGCAATAGCGTAATTTTCTTTGAAAATTCGCTAAAAACACGCGGATACGCCGACTTTCAAAAGAGAAGAGAACACAATCCCACTTCTGAAATTGTAGGAGGCAGAGTAAAAATAAAAAAAAACAACACTCATTTGGTTTTGATCAAATTATTATTAATAGTCCAAATAAAAGAAACACAAATCAATTAATAATAAGCACAATCCAAATCAATAATCTTAATAATATCCCGGAATCAACTCTAAAAGAACTCTCCTCCCATACTCTCTCGGTTATCAGTTATCACTTACATACTTCCCTTCCTTTTTTAACCCACTACACTACCGAACCTGAATAAACTAAAGCCGGGTTCCCACGGGGAGTGAAGACTCTAGAGTCGCTCACTGTAGAGTGGACTCGCCCCGTGTGAACGCGTCGCAGTGAACTCTGCTCTGACGTCACCGGGAGTGAGGATAGTTCACTACCGCTCACTCTCCAAATCAAACCTGTTTAATTTTCAGGAGTGAATACTCCTGTCCCCAGCCGTTTCATAGAGGCAACACTTTGTTTTTTTTTATCTCTCCTCCACCCGCGGCTAAAATCTTTAACCTTTGCTTGTTTTATTATTACTTATTATATATTATACTATATTATATACTATTTTAATTTTATATATTATACTATATTATATTATACACTATATTATTATACTATATTATGCTATATATATGTACTATATTATATATTATACTATATAATATTATATTTCTTGTTAGTTTGCGTGATATTATACTATATTTAGACTATATTATTATACTATATTATATTTCTTGTTATAGTATGCGTGATATTATACTATATTATTATACTATATTATTAAACTATATTATTATACTATATTATATTTCTTGTTAGTATGCGTGATTATACTATATTCTTCACGTTGTTTTAAAAGGTATAGTTGATAACTATGTCTGAGCCTTCGGCGTCGGCTCGTATTCTTAAATTGCAAGACGGTGAAACTATGAAGTTTCTAAAGTTGTATTCCAGTGAGTCAGTTTTAAATGATTCGAGCTGTTCAAATTATAAAAATAGAGATTTTAGAGAAGCTCGCTTTTCTACGAGAAGCTCGTTCATGGTTGGCTCCCTGGGATAAACTGAGAAGCGTGAGCACTACCCTGTGTGAACTCTCCACTGTTCTCCGCTAGTTTCACTCTTCTTCCCCCTCCAGGCGTGGGTCACAAGAGTCTTTACTCTAGCGTGGCACTGTAGAGTCTTCACTCCCCGTGGGAACCCGGCTTAAGATTTACAATTAGAGGAGGGCCTCTACACACCCATCTTTGTCGCATGTAAGAAGTAGTTTTAAAACATGTGACCACTTGGAAGAAACAATAAAACAAAGAATAAAGAAGTGTAGAAATCATAAAAATATGCTTGTAGATAGAGATCTTTTGACAGAGGATCATATTTATTAAAGTATCCAGATAGTGAAAAGATCCGTGGAATATACCATGGATCCATGATAAAGCCGAACTATTTAAAGTGAGTGCATGGTCAAACTTGTAATTATATGTAATTTAAAATTTTATTGATATTATGATTTTTAAAAAAAAAAAAAAATTAAACCTCACAAGGGACTCTAATTGAAGTTTTTCTTTTGTGGACTTGGTTTTTTTATATAAGTAGTTGGTTGTTTCTTTGGAATGTAAGTCCTTATTATATTTGATTAAAACAAGCTTTCGCCTAGGGAACCTAGGCTTCTTCAGGTTTTTGAAATACTGTAAATTTAGAGAAACAAATGATCAAAATGAAAACGAATTTTGGAAAAGAAAGTCTTACCAAAGTTAATTTTGATTGTTTTAATGTTTTTTTTCAAAATGTTTTTTTTCAAATGTTTTTGTTCGTTTTCATTTTGATCATTTGTTTCTCTAAATTTACAGTATTTCAAAAACCTGAAGAAGCCTAGGTTCCCTAGGCGAAAGCTTGTTTTAATCAAATATAATAAGGACTTACATTCCAAAGAAACAACCAACTACTCACAAGGGACTTGTATAATCTGTAAGTAAAACTTGACTTGAATCTGAAGAGATTGGTATTGTAGAAATATTGGAAATAGTGATAAAATATAGCAGACTATTAAGTAAGACATTGATTTCGGCGATATTTTTTTTTTTTTTTTTTTTAATTTTCTTTTCCTGTGTGAGAACTTGTATGATTTCAGTAATTTATAAGTCAATTTAGTTAGAAAATTTGTAAAAATCGTGAAAGTGAAAAACGTGGGCACTAAATTTTTTTTTTACTAAAAGGCGGGAACTGTGGTTGTTGCTGTTGAGAAATAGAAGATAAAGAAGAATCGGAAGAAGTGTTTATTTATTTATTTTATTACGTTTTACAACTTATTATTAGATTTAAAATTTATAAAATGTGTGATAACCAAGAAGGTATTGTAATAGAAGAAGAGCAAGTGGATCAAATCCTTTTTAGAAGTCTGAAGAGACTTATACTAGTGTTCCGTTTGTTGTGGGGCTTTATATGAATAAACCACACGAAAACTATATTAATTATTAAAAGTTTATAATGTCTGGAAAAAGAACAATACAAAATGTATAGGCACATAACAAATTAAACATAAATAATAGTCACAAAACATAAAACAATATACACAATAAAAACGTGGACATAAATCAGAAGAGAGTTAATTAGCGTCGCTCTTACACCCAGGATATATCCATAGGAGCTACTATCCTGGTGTATTGCGGGTCTACATAACTATAATATGATTAAACTAAATAGAATTTACAACACGTTAAACTATTGTTACGGGGGTTTGTTAGACCCGCAGTGCTTACCACTTTTCCATGTTTAACTTGGGTTTTGAGCTTAGAAGCTAACCCGGGCACTCGAGTACGAGCCACGGGCAAGCTATGTTGGCTATGCCATGTTTTCTTTATTTGTGAGCTATGTTGGTTACGCTATATAATATCCAATTACATCCGTTCTATTTAACTGTGTTTTATTCTTTTCCGCACATAAAAGTGGCGACCGTGACAGGACATTGTGTTCAAAAAGTGTTGTGTTGTGCAAAGTGAAACATGGACAGAACGTGTTTGAAAAGGGACGCTTTGCGCCATAATTTTGATCATATATACGAGGAACTTGAACGACTTTTATCGTCGAATGAGGTAAGTGACCTATTACATTTAACGGCACGATTTAGTGTATTAGAAAACTGTTTTCAGTCCTTGAGGACATTGGACGAACAAGTGTTCGATCTTTTGAGCGCCGCCGAAGACGTAACTGCCGCCAAGTTAGACGAAGAGTTGGCCGCTCAAGATTTGTTTCTTTATAAATACGAGGCTCTTAGGGCGAAAATAAATAAAAGCGCCAAAGCCGACAGTTTAAGGGACGGACCCCAAGCGTCTACTAAGGATAGTGGGGCTTCATCGTCGGTTAAACTTCCTCGCTTAGAAGTGAGGAAATTCACTGGTGAGGTGAGAGATTGGATCCCCTTTTGGACAAGTTTCAAACGCATTCATGAGGATGTTAATTTGGATCCCGGGGATAAACTAGGCTATTTGAGGTCGGCCACTATCCCGGGATCTAGGGCCAGAGGTATTGTGGACAGTTTCCCGGCCTCTGGGTCTAATTTCATTAAGGTTATAGAGTCTTTGAAGGCTAGGTTTGGGCGTGAGGACCTTTTGGTCGAAGTTTATATCAGAGACATGCTGTCACTTGTATTTACTAATATGCGGTCTGAGCGTTTAGCTGTTTCAGACTTGTACGACAAATTACAGTGCCAGTTGAGGGCACTAGAAACCCTTGGCGTTTCTACTGATATCTGTGCAGCCATGCTGTTTCCCCTGGTGGAGTCCAGTCTTCCCGAAGAGCTATTGAGAGCGTGGCAGCGGAGTGGAGTCCGGCCTACCGTTGAAGATGTGGAGAGGGACAGCGAATCAGGTTGTGTCAAGACTTCTTGTAAGCGTAAGTTAGAGCAACTTATGTCCTTTATTAGATCAGAAGTCGAAAACGAGGAAAGGGTCCGTTTGGCCATGGAGGGGTTTCACCTTAGTGAGAGCGTGGTCGCCTCTACCCCCCGAGTTCCTATATCGAGTGTTGCGGGTTTGCTTTCCGCCAACACTGAGCCCAATAAATGTGTATTTTGTGGAGGGCTGACTCATAGTCCAATGGACTGTTTTAAAGGTCAAAGGATGACCTATGAGGAAAAAGCTAGAGCAGCTAGGGAGGTAGGTGCCTGTCCCTATTGTCTCCGAATGGACCACGGGAAAGGAGTTAGGTGCAAATATCGAGGGCTTTGCTCGCTGTGCGGCCGACGACATGTCATTATTATGTGTCCTCAATTAAAGACGACCCCTGTTAGAGCCCCACCTAGCTCCGAACCCCCTACTAGATCATCTTCCAGCGGCAGCCAGGAGGTAGCGCGCCGGAACCGTGCACTTTCTTCAGGTGCAGGGAGAACTGAAGCTGAGAGGCCGAAGAATGTGGAACATAATTTATTGACCACTATTAATCAAGATGTATTTTTACAGACATTGCTGGTATTGGTTCGAGACAAGTCAGGCGAGGGGCGTCCAGTGAGGGCCATCTTTGACACTGGGTCGTCTAGATCATACATACTTCGATCGACGGCCGCAGAGGTCGGGTACTCTCCGATGAGGAAAGAAGTTATCAACCATGGGTTGTTCGGTGGGAGCCAGTCAGGTAACACCGTTCACATTGTTTATAAGGTCCTGTTGGCCAATCTTGATAGGTCTTTCCTCTGCAATTTTGAGGTTTTAGACTAAGACCAGATTTGTGGTTATATCCCTAAAATTCATCAGGGACCCTGGTTGAATGAATTGCTAACGTATGGCATAGAAGTCAGTGACTCACTTCCTTCCCGTGGGCCAGTAGAGCTTTTAATTGGAGCTGATGTGGCGGGAAAACTTTTCACAGGAGAAATTCGAACATTGAGTTCGGGCTTAGTAGCCGTGGGGACTTGTTTAGGCTGGGTGTTAATGGGAAGAGTGCCTATAGAGGCCGAGGTCCCCTCCAGTCTTGCCCACGCCGCTTTAACTCTGCTCTGTTCAAACCAGCAAGAGTGTTTGACAGATTTATGGCGTCTCGAGGTCCTTGGCATTGATGCTCCGTCTGAATATCAGACACGGCAGGACAAGCGGGATGCCACGCAGAGGCATTTTGAGAGCACAGTCTCTACAGACCAGAGTGGAAGATTTATTGTGTCCTTGCCGTGGCGGGCAGACCACCCCCCTCTGCCGTCTAATTATTCCTTGGCACTGAAGAGGTTAAGTAATGTCCTGAGCCACATGCGCAGAGATGGTTCCCTTTTGGAATACTCTGATGTTCTGACGGAGTGGCTACGCGATGGAGTTATTGAGCCAGTGTCTGTAGTGGATCCTGCACAGGAAGTAGGCCACTACTTACCCCATCGGCCTGTTATTAAAGAAGGTTCGTCGACCAGAGTCCGGCCTGTCTTTGATGCGTCAGCGAGAGGTGAAGGAGAACCTTCTCTGAATTCCTGTTTAGAACAGGGAATCAATTATGTTGAACTCATTCCTTCTGTTATTATGCGTTTCAGGCAACGAAAGTATGGAGTCATCGCTGATATTAAGCGAGCTTTCCTCCAGTTTGCTATTAAGCCTGAGGACAGGGACTTTGTCCGATTTCTATGGAAGGACGGGGACCAGTTGATCGTCTACCGTCACTGCCGAGCCGTGTTTGGTTTGACCTGTAGCCCGTTTTGGCTGGGTGCATGCTTACAGATGCACTTAAGTGAAGTTTTGGAGCGATGTCATTCTAGTGTGGACCCTGACTTCGATATGTGGGTTGTTCAGGCCCTTCTCCACTGCTTCTACGTGGACAACTGTGCGGTGAGTTTTAATTCTTTGAATGAAGTTAAAATCTTTCAGAGCCAAGCCTCCTCTATTTTAAGAGAGCGTACGTTTGAGTTAAGAGCCTGGGAGTGTTCTGGGTGCTCATTAGAGGATGAGGTCATTGAGACCAAGGTTTTAGGTCTGAATTGGGACAAGGAAGGGGATGTGCTTAGTGTGCAATTACCTACCCCTATTCATTTTACTAAGATTACAAAGAGAGTAATTTTATCTGAGGCTAAAAAAATATTTGACCCCATAGGGTTTACGGCTCCCGTGGCTATTTTGCCTAAGCTTCTTCTACAAGAGATCTGGAAGAATAAGCAGGGTTGGGACCAGGAGGTTAGTAACTTTGTACGCAACCGTTTTTTGATATGGTTGGAAACCTTGCCCCACCTGAGTGAAGTTAGTGTTCCTCGGTGGTTGATCGGCACAGATGCGCCGTTGGATGTAACTGTACATGTATTTGGTGATGCCAGTATGGTAGCCTATGCCCTAACTTATTCAGAAACATGGAACCCTCACCCTCAACGTCCTGGCATATGCTTAGCCGTATTACACTTCAACTGCGAACTACTTCGCCAACACAAGTTGGCACGATGGAGACCCAAGGGATCCTGAGCAACTACTCTCGAGGATCTGGGACTATTCTACCTTTCCATTTAGGGTCACACCGATCGAGGATCCGCCATATGCTCCGTCATTCGTTAGACCACGACAACGATTTCTCCATCTTGCCTAATCTCAAGCAAACTCAAAGTGGGTCGGCAGAACATGGGTTGTATAGTCCGGCACCATTGTGACCATCAACAGTGGCGTGCACAGGGGAACGTAAACCACCACCAGCTTCCTACTCACCAGCTTTCTGTAGACCTCTACAGGGTTAGACCTCGTATTACCCTTATTTAGAATTAAATGAACCACAGATTCATCTAGTAGTATGTGAATTTGATGCATTGGAAAAAACTCTTACCTGCATCACCACTTTTAAAGTCTGAAGAAAAAAATATAATGCAGTAGTTCTATGAAAGGAAAGATTTCGGGAAAGGCCACATCAGTAGACTTGGGGCCACTTGAGCCAGACGCTGACGTCAGCAAGACTGGCGCCAAGTGAACTACCCTACCGCAACCCCCCACCCCTTGTCTAGGTCAAGTTCTTGACCTACCTCACCCCCTGACCTACCTCAACCTTGTTGTTGTTTTGATTTTTGGTGCCTTCCCCCTCCCCTCCTACTTTTCGTATTTATTATTTTTGAATTTGCCGGGTTACCCCCCCTCTGTGCCCCCCTCTTACGTCACGTGTCGGCCATGCTGGATTCTGAATTTTCGTATTTATTATTTTTGAATTTGCCGGGTTACCCCCCTCCTACCTAGTACGTCAAATACTTTTATTATTTTCAATTTGAATATAGCGCCCTCGCCTCTGAACCTGGGGCCTGTAAACGTTAAAAATGTATATCTGGGATTTGAACCCCGACTTCCCAGGTGTCGAGCGAACACTCTACCGACTTAGACATTTGACCGCTTGGAAAACAATGTACAAATGCATCTATAAGAGAGAACAGAGGTTCTTCTGTTTTTAAAAGGGGAGCAACAATCTAAAGAAGCATTGATGGGATTGTTTATGCAACTTCTTTTATGTTGGTAAATTCTATTTTTTAGGTATTGTGAGGTAAACCCACCATGCAAAATAAACTAACTCATTCATAATCTTGCCTTGAAGAAGGAAATATATTTTCCGAAACGTCGGCAAACTAAAACATTGTGTTTTTTTACTTTTGACTGATCCTCGCTATCCATAAAATATCTATTAACTATAAATATAATTCATTTGTCTACTACTTAATTACCAATAAATGAAGTGTTAAAATTAACAATAAATGTGAAATAACTTATTTGAATACAATTTGTTACATCTATATATATAAAAGTCAACGTATGTGTGTGTGTGTTTGTTCTTTATACAAATCTACAGTTTTAGTCCGATCTCGATGAAAATTTGCACACTTGACCTTCAAAGCAAGGGGAAAATCAAGGTCTACATAAATTTTCGAAATTTAAATTTTTGTACACAGGGGTACGGGGTACAAGTAATGAATACGGGATCAAAATAATGAATACCCTTTATGATGCATATCGTTGAAAAGCTCTTTAAGGGTATAGTAATTGTTGTTATGTATAGTTTTGTCATATTTTCATTTAGGAGGGGGGTAAAATGGAAAATATAGATATATCTGTATATAAAAAGAAGAGTATCTATATAAGAGAATGTATTTTATACAAATCTACAGTTTTATCCCAATTTGATGAATATTTACACTCTTTTTCTTCCAAACAAGGTGTAGGTCACTGCCTACATGATTTTCCGAAATTAAAATTTTGGTACACAGAGGTACGGGGTACAAATGTTAAAGTAATGGATACCCTTCATGATGCATATTGCTGAAAAGCTCTTTAAGAGTACATTAATTGTTGTTAAGTACGTTTTTGTTATATTTTTATTTAGGAGGGGGGTAAAATGGAAATGTATATCTATATCTATAAAAGTCAACGTATGTGTGAGTGTGTTTATGTTCTTTATACAAATCGACAGTTTTAATTCGATCTCGATAAAAATTTGCTCACTTGACCTTCAAAGCAAGGGGAAGATCTCTGTCTACATAAATGTTCGAAATTTAAGTTTTGGTACAAAGGGGTACGGTGTAAAAGTGTCAAAGTAATGGATTCCCTTTATATGATGCATATCGTTGAAAAGCACTTTGAGAGAAAAGTAATTGTTGTTATGTACAATTTTATTTAGGAGGGGGTAAAATGGAAATTTATAGCTATATATATAAAAATCAACGTATGTGTGTGTATGTTCTTTATTCAAATCTACAGTTTTAGTTCGATGTCGATAAAAATTTGCCCACTTGTCCTTCAAAGCAACGGGAAAATTACACCCTACATGAATTTTCGAAATTTAAATTTGGTACACAGAGGTATGGTACAAGTTTGTCGTACTCTGACAAACTTTTAACTCTATAATAAGAATAAACTAATTCTTTTGGCTTTCAAACAACTACTGAACTTATTTTATTTTATCATAAACAAGTCAAAACGAACAAGTTAAGAAAAAACTATGTTAAAACTATTAAATTTTCAATGTCACATCTTGACATATGACACAACAAGTAATGAATACGGGGTCAATGTAATGAATACCCTTCATTATTCAAAAGCTCTTTAAGAGTACAGTAATAGTTTTTATGTACAGTTTAGTCATATTTTAATTTAGGGGGGGGGGCGAATTTAGGATATTTGTAATTAGCTTATCAAAGAGGAGGGGGTATAGAAATAGGTGGGAGAGATAGAATCTAGATATTCTTGCATAGTAAAATAATTTATATGTTTCATTATGGTTGTTTATCAACCATAATGCCCCGCCATAATGTACCGTTTATGGTTGTTGGTGTTATCTAATTATAATTACACTCCGTAGCGAAGCACGGGTACCCAGCTAGTTTATTAATAATAAAACTGTCTTGTTTTTTACATTTTGAAATCAGTGTAGTTAGTTAAACATTAACTACATCCACCAATACTGCAAGTAATGTGTATATAATATTTCTTGTTATATATGGCTCCTCTTTACCTTCTTTACATAAGACATTTTTCAATGTCATACTGTGATAGAAGAGAGGAGATCAATTTTTTATTCTTGATAAACATCCGTAAACAAATACCTTAATACAGGTTATTCTAAAAATGTATTTAATATGATTTTATAGGATTCACATGCAGTGTCACTACACTTACAGTAAATTATTTTCGAGTTAGTCGGACTAATTTTCCATTTGTATGTCACAGGTGGGAGCAGATCAAGTAGCAGTTATTATGGGATGTTTCATCGAAGAGAGAACTGTGCGGGAGGCATTTTCATTTCTGCCCTTAGCAACATCTACTTCTTCTCTTGAATCTTTCTCCCACTTATAAAACATTAACATTTTGTTAAATTCTTCAGTTTGTTCCTTGAGCTGGAATAATTTATTCTTCAAGAGTTCCGTATCAAAAATAGAATATTTTTATTTAACATGATTGCCACATATATTTGTATTGTTAAATATATTTAGATCTTCAATTCAAGGGTCAAGATTTTTCTAACTCTGTGAACCATCCTAATGTGTATATTTTAAACTTAATTTTCATTAGTATATTTATGTTTTTGTAATTTTTTACTGCTATTATGAATTTTGTGTTTGTTAATATTTTTTAATTATCTCTGAATATTCTTAATTAACAATATTACCGCAGCTATTCATAGTGTCAAATTAATTGCTTTCTATAAAAGAAATAAAAAAAACCGCATGTGGCTTAAGATTTTTTCCAACTCTGTTAATTGTGTATACCGTCCAAGTTTGTATATTTTATAGTTAATTCTAGTATTTCATGATTTTGTAATTTTTTACTACTATTATGTATTTTGTGTTTGTCTACATTTTTAAATTGTAATAATTTTTGATATGTTTAATTAACAATATTGCCACAGCTATTCATAGAGTCAAATGAATTGCTATTTACAAAAGAAATCAAAATAACCGCATGTGGCTTAAGATTTTTTGTAACTGTTTGTGTTTGACGATTGTAATATTTATGGGTATTTTAAAAATTTTAAATTTTAACATTTTTCCTAACTCTGTGAATAATGTACACTATTTAACTTTGTATTATTGTTGAATTTATAGTGTCATAATATGGTATCAATTTTTTATTTGTATTTGCGTTTTTTTTTTTTTTTTAATTCTTAAACTTATTTAGTATTTTATGTTTAATTTTCTTTAATAATACTTGTAATTGCTAAATTATGGAACAAACTCCGGTAAATCCCTTCCACCTTTTTTACCTATTTATACTAGTCCTTTCTTTATACCTTATCCAGTTACCTCTCATTGGTTCATATGCATTGTTTTGTAATTCTTAAATTTATATTTAGTGTTTATTACATTTTTATGGAGTCACATATTTTTAATTATAATTTTAATTTACTAAATAGTTTTTTAAAATTTGCTGTAATAAAAATTCATCATGTTAACTTTTAAATTTAATTTTATATCTTCTACACTATTTGGGAAGAATAACTTTTGTACTATATATAAATCTGTGCTCACAATTGTTTCACATATTATAATTCTCTGTAAATTGCCTTTGTCCTCATTTCATTTTCACTTTCTTTTGTAGATCACTGATGAAGCTTAGGCTCCCTAAGCGAAAGCTTTTAATTAAACAAAATTTTTATAACCACAACCATCATCGGACTTTCATTCCAAAAAAACCCTTCATTCGACCACTCCAATCTGGTTGCCTAGAATAATAAAAGATCTAAAAATGAAGAAGCTAATGTTTTAGAAGCGTCTAATTCAAACAACGCCGACAATTGCCATACGGATATTTGCTACACCAGATGAAGCTGTGCAGCTCGTGGCCAAGTCATACAGTGATTCTCTCCAAAATGGTAGTAAGGAAGAATATTCAATGGAGCTTCATTCATCTCCCGTACAATCAAATAGTTGTGAAAAAGATTCTACTGGCAGAAGAATTGTTGAAATGACTTACTTTATTTCTCGAATTCAGGAGCTTGATGATCATCACAGTCCTTGTGACTGTTCATTCAAAGATATGGACATAATTAATGAGGAGAAGATGGGGCTTGTGTCAAAAATATTTTATAAGTGCAGTGTTTGTCATTTAATTAAATCAGTCTATACGGAAGACACCAAAGGGACTAAGATGGCTATAAATACATCAGCTGTACTTGGTATAATGACTACAGGAGGAGGCCAATCACAGTTAGAAGAGTTGTTCAGCGTGATGAATTTTCTGCTGATATCCAGCAGAAGATATATTCAGAGTGAAGAACAGCTTGGAGAAGCCACCGAATCTACTGCGACTTAAGCCAATGGCTCTGAGGCTGCAGCAGAGGAAGCTGAATTAGCAAGGAAATTGGGTGAGGTTGACAAGAATGGAATACCATTTATTCCAGTGGCAGCCGATGGCAGCTAGGCCAAAAGGTTTTACAGAAGTAACTATTCATCTCATTCTGGTGTTGTAAGTTTAAATTTAAATAATAATTAAGATTATTTAAAAACTATGGTTTTGAGTAAGAGGTCGAATTTTAAAACTTTTATGTTCACATTACTTACTTGTAGAGACGGATCTAGGCTTTACGGTGGCCGGGGGCAAGGATGTTATTTAAAAGTGGTATAACCAAATTAGGCAACTCAGACTACCATTCTCATGTACGAGTATAAAATTATCTGGTTCAGTGTTTTCCATTTATCAAACATTTCGAATTTTCGTAGCTGCATTTCATTATTATTAAATATTTTATATGATGAATATCACTGTGGTTTTTTTAGGTGTAAGAAAAAACGACAATTTAAATCATGTTGTTTAGCACGTTTCGACCCTGACTAAGGTCATCTTCAGTATTTATTTATTAAAACAAGCAAACAAAAATGTCAATTTCTCATATCCTCTAGCTAGAATATAATTACATGTTGTATAAATTCCTTAATTACAATAATCTAAACCAAATATAAATGAATTAGTTTAACTCACTTGTGAAGTCATTAATATGTCTCTCTGGGAGAACGTCATAAATTAGTCATTATCTATAGGATTATAAAAAGCGGAAGGATAAATGAATGGGATTACTTATCTATGGGTGGTGATTGACATTAGCATTGGAATGGGATGAACCCTTTATTTTTAAAGAACTACCCTTTCATGAACAAATTGTAAATACTAATAAATATTCACAGAAAAATAATCTCATCAAGGGTTTATCCCATTCCAAACTAAGGTCAATCACCACCCTTAGGTAAGTAATCTAATTCCTTCGTACTTCCGGTTTTTATAATGATAAGTTACCGAACGCTGATCTATAACTCAAAAACCACGTCTTCCTTGCACCACCCTTGCCCACCCAAGATACAAAATTAACTTAATTTTTTTTGTCAATCCTTTTTTAATTAGTTCTTATTATTTATTTTCCAGGCTACCATAATTGGTTACAGAACTAAAAAAGTTTTATTTCTTGGAGTAAAAAATAAATTTTGTTCCATATGCGAAAAAGATTCTAGAACAGAAATCGCCAGCCATGATCACAAATGTTATAAAAATTATTATGGAAATTCCACTGCAATGGAGAGTGAAGCTGTTTTAGAAGGTTTCAAGCGCAGCGATGCGATATATGGACTGATGTATAATAAATTAGTAGCAAATGGTGATAGTAGCGTTTATCACAAAATCGTGTCAGAAAGGCCATATAAAGATGTTTCAGTTGAAAAAATTGAATGCAGTAACCACCTTCTCAGAAACTTTTGCAACAAGTTAAAAGATTTAACAAAAAATAAGTATGCTGGGCCATGTTTTCTGAGAAAAAAGATTTCTGAAGAAAAAATAATTAAAATAAGAGTAGGGATTAAAAGAGCGATTGTTTACCGGCAAGCTATGGACCTTACTCTTCAAGAACAAATTGCTCCACTGAGGAAAGACATCATAAATGCTCCGGCGCATATTTTCGGAACTCACGAAAAGTGTGATACATATTTTCGCAAAGGAGCGAAAGAAAACGAAGAAAACCTAGTCCTTCAAATGATGAAAGAAGGGTTATGGACAAGGTTGTTAAAAATAATTTATAACTTGGCAAGACACAGTAACAGCCTCATCCAAAATTTGACTAGTAATTGTGCCGAAGAATTTAATTCTATCATAGCCAAAATGATAGGAGGCAAGAGAATTAATTTTGCACAGAGAGGTTCTTACCAAAGGAGATGCTACGCAGCTGTTGTATCTCATAACACTAAGACGCTTCACAGCAGAATACACAAGAATATGTTCCTTTCTAGCCCGAGCTCTGCATCAAAAAGATTAGAGAGAAAGCGCAGAAAAAAAAAATAGGAAGACGAAGCGCACAGTCAGGAAGAAGCTTAGTTTTCCAATGGACAATTTCTATGGCCCCAATGCTAACCAGCCCGATATGACCCCCAGTCCATTAGAAGATGCCAAAAGCGAATTTTTAAAAACATTGAAGTAGAGGATGAAAAGGCGCAAAATATTGAAGCCCTCCCTAGAGTTGATAAGGGTCTTTTATGGCAGGAAGAAAAGAGGAAAAGATTGTCTGCCTCAAATTTTGGAGAAATTTGCCACATGAGGCCTTCTACTAATTCGGCTAGAATGGTTTGCCAACTTCTATACGATCCGCCCATAACCTCCAAATATTTAGAATATGGACGCATTCACGAGAGGGATGCCTTGGAAGGTGTAGAAGAAGCTACAGAACAGCGCATTGCTGAGTGTGGACTGTTTATCGATATTGTCAACCCATTTTTGGACCCCCGGATGGCATATTGGATGAGGACATAACAGTTGAAGTAAAGCGCCCTCCTTATTGTCACAACAGGACAATAAGCCCTCCTTATTGTCACAACAGGACAATAAGCCAAGGGATCGAGGAAAAAAAATTACATGCCTTCTAAAAAATAAAACAATTAATAAAAAACACAACTACTACTATCAGGTATTTACTTATTAATTTTTTAATAAATTATAAAATATACAGGGTGATTCGTGTAAGCAAATAGACCGAAAAGGGGATGATTTTAAAAATCAAATTTGTGACAAAAAATGTTCTTTACTTGACCTCAATAAACTTTAGTTCTCGAGGTTTATACATTTTTAGATTTCTTTAAAAGTACATAAAATTTATTTTTTCCGTGGTAGGCTGTGAAATAGTAACTTTAGAGCCTAAAAAACATAGCTAAAATCCATTTTTCCATTACGTGGACTTAAAAAATCTTTTCATTACTCCTAGCTGTAAAGAAAAAATCTTTTACGTCCTAGGCACTACAAAAATTTTTATTTCCGGCGGGTAGTTGTCAAAACTTCCGTTAGTAGTGCTGCAGTCTTTGTAGAAATGCTTCTAGTACGATAAAAATCCGCTAGATGTCAATGCGTTTTATTTATCTTTTCTTATAGTGTAACCTCATTTTAAGGTTTCTTTTTTTAAGTCTTAAGTATGTACTAATATTTGTTATTATTATATATTGATTAGTGATTAATATTTAATGTTTTTTCATTGTCTGCTACCTCGGAAAAAATAGCATATGCTACGCGACTGTGAAGTGTTTATCTTTACCTTGGCAATATTTACTGTCTCGCTTCGCTCGGCAGTAAATGTAATAGCCGCGGTAAAGAAAAAACTCACTTCACACTTCACAGCCTTGTAACATAATATACTATTAATTAGCAACACGCAATCCTGGTTTTTTAGTTTATTTTCTATCTTGTAATATTGGAACATAAAACTGGGCCAATTCGTATGGTTTGTAACACGAATCAACATTGGTTGATATGACGTCATAATTGGTCAAACATTTTTGTTATTTTTTATAATGCGCTCTCTCAAAAAAAAAGTCAGTAGAGGGTTTTTATAGCTTTGGAAATTATTCATTGACTCGCTCTTGCTCGTCATTTCCGTAGCAATAAAATGCCACTTTTCTGTCTAGTTACATAATGTACTATTATGTTTATGTTTATCCTTTTTTTTATATTTTAAATAATGAAAACAACGTCTTTCTTTAGCTATTTACTTATATATATTTGCGATGTATCCAAAACATTTTTTTATTTTTTTAAAAACCTAACTATTGATACTTCTCATAAATTTTATGTAGAATTCAAAGTAAGCATAATAACATACTTTTTTGTACGTGGTTACTTCTAAACACTCTGCTGTACTTTCTTTACTCTTTCAAATATTTCACTTATTTCATTTTGGTGATATTGTCTATAACTTAAACTAAATAACTAAGACCAATGCAGCTGCACTCATTGTGTCTTAATATTTTGATTACTCAATAAGAATGAGAAAGTTTAGGCATAATTTGAATTTCCAGTAAATCGAGTTTCAATCTACTATGTCTAAGAAAATTGAAAATGGTTTTATTCGAAACTGTACTATTGGTTACTGAATTCACTATTTTATATTTTCAGATTTAAGGGCAACTGTTTATAACTAAAAAGAAGAAATGTATATTTGGTGTGTGGACGCCTCTGGATTTCCACATGACTGTAGTGGAAATTGACCACCTTGTCTAGGTCAAGTTCTTGACCTACCTCACCCCCTGACCTACCTCAACCTTGTTGTTGTTTTGATTTTTGGTGCCTTCCCCCTCCCCTCCTACTTTTCGTATTTATTATTTTTGAATTTGCCGGGTTACCCCCCTCTGAGCCCCCCTCTTACGTCACGTGTCGGCCATGCTGGATTCTGAATTTTCGTATTTATTATTTTTGAATTTGCCGGGTTACCCCCCCCTCTGAGCCCCCCTCTTACGTCACGTGTCGGCCATGCTGGATTCTGAATTTTCGTATTTATTATTTTTGAATTTGCCGGGTTACCCCCCTCCTAGACTACCTAGTACGTCAATTACTTTTATTATTTTCAATTTGAATATAGCGCCCTCGCCTCTGAACCTGGGGCCTGTAAACGTTAAAAATGTATATCTGGGATTTGAACCCCGACTTCCCAGGTGCCGAGCGAACGCTCTATCGACTTAGACATTTGACCGCTTGGAAAACAATGTACAAATGCATCTATAAGAGAGAACAGAGGTCGACATTTTCATACTCTCTTTCTCTTTCCTATACCTTATAAGGAGTAGAGAGAGAGGGAAGTAGAGCGAAGGCAAGGCTAACGGAAACGGCACGTGTTTTTTCCATTGTATTATTTTTTTGCTGACAAGCTTAGATCTCTCATAATAATTTTATTTTTAGTTGTTTATATATATATATATATATATATATACATATATATATATATATATATATATATATATATATATATATATATATATATATATATATATATATGTGTGTGTCTGTATTTTCTTTCTTTGTCACTCTACAACTCTAGATATATTTAATGATAAACTGAAAATTGTTAAAAACAATTTATTATATTATATATAAGTATTTAAGCAACTAACTATATAACACTTACACACATACACTTACACACACACACACACACACACACACACACACACACACACGCACACACACAGACACACGTATTACATATCCTTTAGTGCAGTGGTTCTTAACCTTTTGGTAACCACGGCCCTGACGGCCCCCTTAAAATCTCCAAATACATATAATATACTTAGTACCTAACTACCTTTCGAGGCCCCCTGGTGGGTCGCGGCCCTCCCAGATTATTTTACTATGCAAGAATATCTAGATTCTATCTCTCCCACCTATTTCTATACCCCCTCCTCTTTGATAAGCTAATTACAAATATCCTAAATTCGCCCCCCCCCTAAATTAAAATATGACTAAACTGTACATAAAAACTATTACTGTACTCTTAAAGAGCTTTTGCATAATGAAGGGTATTCATTACATTGACCCCGTATTCATTACTTGTTGTGTCATATGTCAAGATGTGACATTGAAAATTTAATAGTTTTAACATAGTTTTTTCTTAACTTGTTCGTTTTATATATATAGCTATAAATTTCCATTTTACCCCCTCCTAAATAAAATTGTACATAACAACAATTACTTTTCTCTCAAAGTGCTTTTCAACGATATGCATCATATAAAGGGAATCCATTACTTTGACACTTTTACACCGTACCCCTTTGTACCAAAACTTAAATTTCGAACATTTATGTAGACAGAGATCTTCCCCTTGCTTTGAAGGTCAAGTGAGCAAATTTTTATCGAGATCGAATTAAAACTGTCGATTTGTATAAAGAACATAAACACACTCACACATACGTTGACTTTTATAGATATAGATATACATTTCCATTTTACCCCCCTCCTAAATAAAAATATAACAAAAACGTACTTAACAACAATTAATGTACTCTTAAAGAGCTTTTCAGCAATATGCATCATGAAGGGTATCCATTACTTTAACATTTGTACCCCGTACCTCTGTGTACCAAAATTTTAATTTCGGAAAATCATGTAGGCAGTGACCTACACCTTGTTTGGAAGAAAAAGAGTGTAAATATTCATCAAATTGGGATAAAACTGTAGATTTGTATAAAATACATTCTCTTATATAGATACTCTTCTTTTTATATACAGATATATCTATATTTTCCATTTTACCCCCCTCCTAAATGAAAATATGACAAAACTATACATAACAACAATTACTATACCCTTAAAGAGCTTTTCAACGATATGCATCATAAAGGGTATTCATTATTTTGATCCCGTATTCATTACTTGTACCCCGTACCCCTGTGTACAAAAATTTAAATTTCGAAAATTTATGTAGACCTTGATTTTCCCCTTGCTTTGAAGGTCAAGTGTGCAAATTTTCATCGAGATCGGACTAAAACTGTAGATTTGTATAAAGAACAAACACACACACACATACGTTGACTTTTATATATATAGATGTAACAAATTGTATTCAAATAAGTTATTTCACATTTATTGTTAATTTTAACACTTCATTTATTGGTAATTAAGTAGTAGACAAATGAATTATATTTATAGTTAATAGATATTTTATGGATAGCGAGGATCAGTCAAAAGTAAAAAAACACAATGTTTTAGTTTGCCGACGTTTCGGAAAATATATTTCCTTCTTCAAGGCAAGATTATGAATGAGTTAGTTTATTTTGCATGGTGGGTTTACCTCACAATACCTAAAAAATAGAATTTACCAACATAAAAGAAGTTGCATAAACAATCCCATCAATGCTTCTTTAGATTGTTGCTCCCCTTTTAAAAACAGAAGAACCTCTGTTCTCTCTTATAGATGCATTTGTACATTGTTTTCCAAGCGGTCAAATGTCTAAGTCGGTAGAGTGTTCGCTCGACACCTGGGAAGTCGGGGTTCAAATCCCAGATATACATTTTTAACGTTTACAGGCCCCAGGTTCAGAGGCGAGGGCGCTATATTCAAATTGAAAATAATAAAAGTATTTGACGTACTAGGTAGGAGGGGGGTAACCCGGCAAATTCAAAAATAATAAATACGAAAATTCAGAATCCAGCATGGCCGACACGTGACGTAAGAGGGGGGCACAGAGGGGGGGTAACCCGGCAAATTCAAAAATAATAAATACGAAAAGTAGGAGGGGAGGGGGAAGGCACCAAAAATCAAAACAACAACAAGGTTGAGGTAGGTCAGGGGGTGAGGTAGGTCAAGAACTTGACCTAGACAAGGGGTGGGGGGTTGCGGTAGGGTAGTTCACTTGGCGCCAGTCTTGCTGACGTCAGCGTCTGGCTCAAGTGGCCCCAAGTCTACTCACATCCACTTGGCTGCTCATCTTTTGGATCCATCTTGTCAAGGGAAAATTTTGAAACCACTAGGGTTGTAAGGTGTTAAGTTTTATTTGCGAATGTGCAAAAAAACATGAAATTAGATGTCACTACCGGAGTACGTCTTCCCCTTATCTCTCTACCTCTCTTTTCTGGCGATTTCAAAGAATCGAATTCATCACTACAGTTCGAGAAAACCTTGCCGACTACAGGGATAAGCAAGGGCTATTTTCTAAAAAGTTTCTTTTGGAAGGGTTTCAGGATAAAAATAACAATATCAAGCCTCTGTTGTGTTGGAGAGGGTTACGAGGAACCTGTGATATTGCAGATGTAGCTATTCGGATTTTAAGTGCTCCAGCAACTTCAGCTGCTACAGAATGTACCTTTAGTGCTTTTCCCTGGATTCACAGCAAAAAGAGAACACGTCCGACATCTAAGAGAACTGCAATGCTTACATACATACAGCTATCTTATAATTGGAAGCTAATGAATGCATCCGTTCCAGTTCAACAAACAAAATTATGGCTTCAGAAAGGAGGATAATGATTTACAGGAGTATGTCGAAACTGGTGATTAATTACGTAAGCACTAACTACTAATTATGTTAGGTTTTACTAAAAACCATAAAACCAGGGAATATTCCCTGGATATTAAATTCCCGGGAATTGCACATCACTACTCACACTACACCGGAGTACTTCTTCCCCTTATCTCTCTACCTCTCTTTTCTGGCGATTTCAAAGAATCGAATTCATTTAAAGAAAACTACCTCACGCTAATTTATAACAACGCTACTCTTTCTAACGTCCAGAAATACCACTATCTCAAAACGTGCTTACGTAATAGGGAATCTACATATTACCGATTTTAATTACCTATATCAATGCATGGGATTTGCTAAATTCTAGTATGATCAGGCTAGACTAATATCGTAAAGCCATTGTAACATTTGATATTGTTGCTTGATTGTTTTTTTAATTTGAATAGTTCAATAATAGTATTTGATAAGTAAGTAAGTATTATGAAATGAATATTATTTATAGGAAACATTTTTCTGCCGCCAGTAGGAAAAATATTGTATGCAACAAGGCAGCAAAGGAAACATTTCTGCCTCATATTGATATATTGCCTGCCTCGGCAGTCAATCCAAATTACCTGCCTCGGCTTCGCCTCGGCGATTAATTTCCATAGCCTGACCTCGCCTTCGGCTCGGAGGCTAACTTAATCATTCGTCAGAAAAATTCCATTTTGCTGCCTAGTTACATAAATAACTATTTCAATGCTTTTCTTAATAAACTAAAATTTTTTTAGTTTATTATTTGTTTTGTTCATTTTTTTTAATAAAAAGTAGATAAATAAAAAAGATATAGCTATTGTCAATTATTAAGTTATTTCTATTCGTTTCATAGAAACTCCTAAAAGTCGAGCAATCATAGAACTGCAGAGGTATCTATACTAGGAATGCATTCTTATCAAAGGTGATATGAAGAAATATTGTGCGTAGTAGCTTCTTCAGTCCCTTGTGAACAGCTCTTTTCTAAAGCGGAACTAATTATTTGAAAGAGGAGGAGCTTCTTTCTCCATTCCTTTTTTTTTAAAAAAAATAGTTTTATTAAGATCATCTAAATAAATTGAATCTATTTCTTTTCAGACACGGGTAAAAAAATCCAAATTTGGGATCATTTTGAACTGTTGGATAAAATTTTAGCTAAGTGCAATATCTTATCTGTAAATGTACCGAAAGTTACAAATCTTCAACCTCAAATTTAAAAAAAAAAACATGGAGCGGAGGCATCCTTCTTGTTATATAAAAGAATGAATATGTCATGTGTCAAATGTCAATGTAATGTTTAGTTTAGTTGTTGTTGTGAATTAAAATATAAAATGTCAATCCATGTCTCCAGTTCTGTTAACAATTGCAATTCTAGTGAAGAAGATCCCGATGAGCCGTTAAATTCACCTCCAAATTGCGAGTCAACTCTTTCTTCTCATGAGTTTCTACCCCCCAGCCCAAGCTCTTCTACCTTTGTTTCACCTGTCTCAACAAAAAGTAATACAGTCCAATCTAAAATTTCTGAGTACAGTGTCATGAAAATTACCCCAGCATGATTTCAAATGTATTATTACTTAATAAAGTTGTACTGATTTGTTTTTAATATTTTTATTGCAATATTTTGAATTGTATCTCTTTTTAAAAATCAAACAGTAATCCTTTCTTTCAAAAAATAAAAGTGGCATTGTCGCTGAATCATTATGAATTTCTCAAGCCGGTCAGCATATATTCTAAGACTTGCTAAAGTAAAAAACCAAAAAAAAAATAATGTGTTTCTAGAAGGTAATGGCAAACCATCACCCGCACATGGATATAAAAGTGTATCAGAAAATAGGCTCGCCACAGTAAAAAAACCGGATGACACACAACTTTTTTCATCACAACCCTGTGTTGAAGGTAAAAATAAACAATCACTCACACCAGAAAATAAACAACCATCAGAAAATGCACCCACTACAATAATGAAACAAGATAACAAAAAACAATTTTCTCCATAACCCTCTCAAGAAGGTAAAAACAAACCATCACCCTCATCAGAATATTATAATAATTTATAATAATACCCTCATCAGAATATTATAATAATTTATCTCAAAATATACTTGCTGCTAGACCAGATAACACACAATGTTTTTCACCACAACCCTCTCTAGAAGGTAACCGCAACCTGTCACCCACACAAGAACAAAAAGATAAACAACGCCCAGAAAATACACTTGCTGCTGTAACAAAACAAGATAACGAAGAAAATGTTCCACCACAAACTTCTCTGGAAGGTAAAAACAGACTACCAACCATGCCAGAAAAATTGCAACTTTCAGAAAATAACAATAATGTAATGTATTCTGTTTCTTACGATGCTAGTTCTCCCACTATTCTCCATTTTCAAGAAAGTAAACAAAAGCCAAATTTAGTTTCTGATGAGTACATAAGTGAGTCAAGTTCTAACTCTTCCAGTTCTAGCTCTAGTGAAATTGATGACGGAGATGCCGACCCAGATTTTGATCTCAGTCCTCCGACTAGGGCACGCGAACGACGCTGCGGTAACCTGCCGGAGGTTATAGCAGTGTTGACACTCTCTTGTTTTCTTTTTGCCTCTTCTTCTTTGGCCATGCCACCTTCTTATAATAAATCTACTGTTTATGTATGTTACAGTAGCCCTGATGATGACAACATCTTTAAGTTGTCGAAACGTTGGCTCATGAAACTATAGTTTTTTTAACACTTGACCGTCCCCCGAGTGGTAGGAGTCCCCGAGTGTTAGGAGTTTCTTCATTATATATATCTTCGGTCGAGTTAAGTCGCCTAGGTGAAGAAGTAAGCCGATACACCCAAGATACTCAAGCAGAAGTCAATAAGCCTCATTTCAAAATGTCTTCAGTAAACGCGATACAAATAGCCGTGAAAGGAGGCTTATAATGTTTAAAAAAAAAAATTATCAAAGAGATGATTGCTAACATTTGGAGACCATGTGGCTAATGCACTGCGAAATTAAGTTCTAGAGCACAAACAATTGTTAAGCACTTAATAAATAATATATTATTTGAAGGAGCTATGGGTAAATATGATGCCGAGAATGTGTCTACTTATACTGATACATCTCTTAATAACAACAATGAAAGTAGTAGTTGCGCAGTTCTATCCTCTGTGGAATCTGCATCGATGTTTTCTGACTATTATTTATCCAACCGTTCAGAAAACCTGTTGGCTTGTCCAATACTTTCTGAATTCCTAACTAGTAACTATTTGCCGAGTTAACTTAAATCTTGTAATACTATATTTTTGTGCAAACAATAAATAAAATGTCGAACACAACAATATTTTTACTAACTTCAACAACATCATGTAGAGTAGAGCGTCAATGAAAGCTTTGAAGGATACTTGGCTCAGATATCCAAAAGAAATAAATAAGTGATGGATAGCTATCACCCGAACCGAAATATCTCAATGTTAATAATATCCTCTCACGAGGTGGTATTGCCTCACGAAAGTTGGTATCAGATTTCTTTATAATAGGTGAGACTTTCTCAAGCAAGCACTCACAATCTTCTCTCGTCATTCGTGTAAAATTTCGACATAGAGCTTCGTCGTCAGTAACCAATTTCTTGTAAAAATCTTTCTGAGATTCGTTATACCACCTGTTGTTATAAGTATCGATCGTTAGATCTATATCGATATCGAGATCAAGGAGAAGGTTGCAAGATTTGATTGTTATATATGATTGTTAGCATTCTCATGTAACTTTACTTATGTTTTGAATCGTTGTGTTCTAAAATATATATATATTTATGCTCTAATGGATACTTGTTATTTAACATAAAACATGGTGGCAGCGGTGTTAAGACTATATTTGTAATTTGGTGCGAGGAGTGTTACTAAAAATTTGTTATTGTGCGAAGGTTTTGTCAGAAATGATACCATCTATCAAAATATATTATTTTAATAGATGTTATAATTTTTTTTTTGTTTTTAGCAGAAAGTTTAATTTTTGCTAAAAGAAATAATTCACTTGTTCTTAAAAATGTTTATAAATTATATAATATAATCTGTTCTTATTAGACTTCCACACACTAACAGGTTTAAAGTTTAATTATTGTCGATTATGGATGTTAAACCTATGGGTGTATTGAGCCCCCTGTGCATGGAAGGAGACATGACAGCAAACTGGAAGCGTTTTAAGCGGGAATTTGGAACATATATCGGAGCATACTTCGACGGGGTTAAAGGAAAGCGTAAAGTGGCGATTTTATTGCATCATGCGGAAAGTGACGCCCAGAAATGTTCAAATCATTCAGCTATCAGAAGAAAACCTAGGTAAGATAAGTGTGGTGTTAAAAAGTTTTGTTGAACATTTTGTACCTGTTACTTATGTAACGTGTGAACGGTATATGTTTTTACGCGGTGTCAGCAAGAAGGCGAGTCCTATGATCAGTTTAAAGAGGGCGGCGTTAAAGAAGCTTAGTTTGACATGTGATTTTGCAGATTTAAGGGACAGTTTGGTGAAAGATTTGTGGCTTACAATGTTCTACTTTAAAGCAAACGCTGTTGAAATTGCCTGAAGTTAACATGCAAAAAGCTCTGGAACACAGCCGTACTCAGGTTGCTGTTGAAAACAGGTAATCAATATAAAAAAGGAATCACAGTCAGGGTCAAACATATTAGTTAAAGAAGAACCTAGTATTGATCTATTAAAGAACTAATGGTCAAAGAAAAGGGTTAACGATAATAACCTAAAGGGGGGTTGCGTCTATCAGTTGGCACTAAGTCAAAATGCAAATTTTGTGGTTATTCACATAAGTATGGCCATTGCCCAGCCTTTGGCAAACAATGTAATTTATAAGGTAAAAAAAATCATTTTGCCAAAATGTGTAGGGAGACATTAATAAAAAAGGAGGTTGTTAATTGATTAGATAATGTGCCATCTGATGAAGAAGGAAGTGACCCGTGCAAACTAGGCTTAATGTTTTAAGTCTGAGACAATACTTAGAGTTGGGCTCTAAGCGGCACCACCTTGACAAATCGCGAGTTGTGATCACATCGTTCACTAATAATAAACTACCAGTTGTTGGGAAAACTATGCTGGAGTGCTATTATAAGTCTAAGAAAAATATTGAAGAGTTTTTGGTTGTCGAGCAAAATTGTGTGAATATTATGGGTTTATTAAGATTATCGGAAAAATTGGGTTTAATCTCAGTCGATGTATTCACTCAAAAGAATGAGCTCCACCCATTAATACCTAAAAAATATGTGGACTTATTTGATGGCCAAGTAGGATGTATTCCCGGGGAAATTGAAATAGAAGTTGATACAAATATTAAAGCAGTGGTGTCATCACCCAGACGGATTCCTTATGGTATAAGACTTAAGGTGGAGTCTGTTGATAGACGTGCCAGGGTTCACATCGGTTCTTCTATTTTTCTTTATTAATACTAGTTAATCTAATCATTTCAGCGTGAATTTAATATCATTTTATTCATTTTAAATTCCGTTACTCACTGGTGTAGTTTTTTTTTCATTGTTGACTTTATTCTAGGCAATTTTACAGAGTTAAAATTTAATTTATTTAGTTATATATAAAAGGAAATATAAGACTCTGGAGATAAGAAGGCTTTTCAAGGTCATACATCACACGGGAGATAATCGACCAGTATAGCTTATCGGTAAGATAGATAAATCTGTTTTGTTATTTTATCTCTCTTATAGATTATAGATAACGGCACTCATTGTTTGTTTACCAACAAACCGCCTTCAATCCCTTAGATGTCTCAAAAACAGGTCAAATCATATTTCTCTTCAAAATCAGTAACTCCAAAAAGAACAAGAAGTTCTCCTGACTTCGAATCGGTCAAACCTAAAAGGTCCCAATCAGCTCTCACAGTTCAATCAGGCTCATCAAGTGATCAGATGGATACTCTAATTCAAGAAATGTCCAAATTGCTAGATAATAAGTTGGCGCATCTAGCGACAAAAGAGGACATCAAGCCAATTAACGAAGCGTTGAAAAAATTAAACGAAGAAAACGGTCGTTTAAACAAGGAGATAGGGGAGCTTAAAAACTCCTGTTTAAATTACGAACAACGCTTAGAAGAACTCGAGGTCAAGTCAAGACAGTCCAACCTCATTTTCAGAGG
This sequence comes from Gerris lacustris, assembly GCA_951217055.1. Classification (NCBI taxonomy): domain Eukaryota; kingdom Metazoa; phylum Arthropoda; class Insecta; order Hemiptera; family Gerridae; genus Gerris; species Gerris lacustris. Next base: position 12,166,366 of record OX578276.1, on the reverse strand, counting down.
CTTGAATCTTAACTCCGCAACCTTCAACGAGCAAGTCGTGTCAGACTTTTGTAAGGAGGTTCTAGGGGTGGATCTACGTCCTACTGTCATTTCAGCTATTCCACTAGGTCCTGACAGTAAGCCACTTAGGCCTTTATTAGTCAAATTCAGAGATGAGAATGACATACCAAAGGTTTTAAAATCTTCTTCTGTTTTAAAGAATACTGGCTTTGTTGTGCATCGTGACCTTCCAGAAAATATCCGTAAAAAGAGAGTCAAGCTACTTTTACTCCGGAAAGAAATCTATAATCTTAATCCCCAGCTTAAGACTACACTGAATTCTAACATTCTTTTATGCCTGAACAAAAAATTTTATTGGTGTTCCTCGACGGGTCTTATTTTTGAAGGAAAGGATGGAACAAGTGAACTTAACAAATTAGTAGGAGGAGATATGTCACAGTTTATTACTTCACTTCTTGACAACACCCTTCCAAGAGACTACTTTGCCTCATACAAGAAACCCGCGGCCCTCAGCCAACAACATCCACCACCTTCCAACGCTTCACCCTCAAATATTTTATGAACTAGTACCGTCTGCCAGAATCAACCTCAGTCTCATAATATTCGTTTCTTATCATATAATATTGCGGGTTTAAAAAATAAGCTAGATAACGATGTATTTTTTAATTTTTTATTTTCGTACGAAGTTTTTTTCTTTTAGAAACATTTGTTATGAGTAAAGATATACCCTTTTATCAAGATTTATTTCCTAGTTATGTACTTAAATGGATTCCGGCATCTAAAATGTTTGTCAAAGGTAGACCTAGTGGTGGCATGTTATTAGGTATAAAAGACGGTTATGACCCTAATTTTTTGAACTTTTCATGTATTGATGATAGAGTCGTCGTTGTCCTTAAGTCAGAGTTATTGTCCTTACATGTTATTCCAGTTTACTTGAACGGAAGTGACTTCTCACTTTGGGAAAGTGACCTTATTTCCTTAAAATATTTCCTCGATAAACACCCTGAAGTAAATTTCATGTTATTGGGAGATTTCAACGGTAGGATTGGAAACCTACAAAATATAAATGTAGACTTGATATTAGGTAACGAACTTTGTGTCAGTTCGAGATGTTCGAAGGATTTAGTTTACAATAGCAAGGGAAATAAACTGATTGATTTTTGTTATAATTATGGCCTTTTAATATTAAATGGCAGATTTTATGGTGATGAGGCCGGAGACTTTACATATCATGGTCATATGGGTAGCTCCGTGATTGATCTTTGCTGTGCCTCAATCCAAACGCTTCCAGCTATTTCCGAATTCTCTGTGGTTCCAGCCTTCTTTTCAGACCATAATCCTATATGCTGTACAGTGAGTTTAGGACATTCCTTGAGAGTCAACGGTCCGGCAACATCATTATCTGCGAAGCTCGTCTGGAAAGATCACTGCAAGGAGCTTTATGTGTCAAATCTTGATGTTTTGTCATCAAATATTTCTGTGTCCTGTTTTTCTAACACCCAAGAAGGAGTTGATTTGTTGACCGATGCGATTTATTCCTCTTATCCATCTCCAGCTACTTCTAATTCTAAAGTTATTTGTCGAAAACCTTGGTTTGACTTCAGATGTTTCCGTTTAAGGAAAAGAGTCTTCTCTTTATTAAACCTCGTAAGAAAAACCAAATCTAGAATAGTTGGAGATGCAGCCCGTGAAGCATCCAACCTTTATACAAAACAATGTAGTGAAAGTAAGAGGTTATACTATGGGGCCATATCGGCAGAGTTTCTTTCAGTATCAGATTCAAGTCAGTTCTGGCAGTTAGTAAATAAATTAAAGGCGGGTAAACATTTTCGAGCCAATAGTATAAGTCTTTCTGAATTTTGTAACCATTTTCAATCACTACTAAATCCATCCCCTCATCCTTGCCCAACTTTGTACGCCGAGCCCTTCATAGTCAACGTTTTTTTGGATCAACCATTTTCCCTTGCCGAACTATCAGCAGTTATAAGCTCGCTAAAAAACAAAAAGTGTCCTGGTTTTGACTCTATCGCTTACGAGTTTTATAAGTGCGCTCCTCCTTCATTCACTAGTAAACTTCTGTCACTGTATAATAGGATTTATGAATCCGGTGATATTCCGTCGTCCTTTTCTCGCTCCCTCATTATTCCGCTGCATAAGCAAGGTGACAGAAATATTTCAACTAATTATAGGGGTATTTCGTGTTTAGATAGTATATCTAAAATTTTCACAGCAATGTTGCAGAAGAGACTTGAGAGATATATTCAAGATAACGATCTGTTAAGCGAGTTCCAAGCAGGGTTCAGACGTGGGTACTCTACCGTCGATAATCTATTTGTTCTGTCCAACATTGTCAATCTAGTTCTCGCGAAACTAAAGAAAAAAGTCTATTGTTTTTTTATTGATCTTAAAGCAGCTTTTGACACTGTTAATAGATTTTCCCTGTATCTTAAACTTTTTAACTTAGGTATTTCTTCGAAATTCGTCAATGTTCTAAAACGTATGTTTGCAACATCTAAATCAGCTGTTAGAGGTCAGTCAGGCATTTCCGATTTCTTCTCTGTTGATTGATTCTGGTCTCAGACAAGGATGTGTCATAAGTCCTCTCCTTTTTTCTATTTTTGTTGATGATCTTCCGCAAGTTCTTGAAGGTGGAGTTCGAGTAGGTGACGTCCGTATCAATGTTCTTATGTATTGCGACGACATTGTTATTATCAGCGACAACCCAGTTACACTTCAGAGAAACATTAATATTCTATTGGGATACTTTAACCAGTGGAACTTGATACTAAATCCTAATACGTCTAAGATAATGATTTTTAGAAAAGGAGGTAGACTGGCTGCGAAGGAGCGATGGTATTACGATGGAAAAAAGATCGAAGTAGTAAACAAATACAAATACCTTGGGATCTCTCTCACTTCCAAATTATGTTTCACTGATCACCTAAAATCTTGTATAGCCTCCGCCAAATTGGGTATCAACACTCTTTGGAACAATTTCATTTGTAACCAAGAAGTTCCTTTAAAAGCGAAGTATCGAGTTTTTAATGCTGTTTCACGTGCCGTAGTTTGTTACGGTTCTCAAGTGTGGGGCTTTGAAACGTATGAAGTGTTAGAAGTCTTCCAACGTTACTTTCTGAAGAAGCTTTTTTCTCTACCCGAACAAACTCCTAGTTATTTGTTGTATTTAGAAACTTCATTAGAGCCCATCCTTTTTTATACATTTAAGCTTCATGTAAATTACTGTCTTAAAACTCTGGACCTGCCGGCTCATCGTCTTCCCAGAATCGTCGCCGAAGAAGTAATTAGGTCGCAAGTTTCCTGGTTCGCTTCTTGGTTGGAAATGTTCAATAAATTCGATATAAACTTTACATCCGATAATATGGTGACTTGGCGTGCTCAGTTGGAAAATCTAAAGAAACAAACGAAGATTGCCTTTAGAGAAGATTGTTTGTTAAAAGCAAGTGTTTCAAATAACTTTTTACTGTACAAAACTCTGGTAGAAGTTGACCAAAATTTAGGTTCTCTATTCGGGTGCAATTCTGGTCTTAATTTAAGGTTAAATGATCTTCGTCTTCTGTTTAAAATTAGATGTGAACTTCTTCCCCTTAAAGCGATTCCATGGCTTAAAAAGGACGAGGAAGATGAGAACTGTCCATTCTGTGCTCCAGGAGTAAAGGAGTCAATGTTTCACTTCATTTCTGAATGTCCTAGGTATGAGTTAATTCGTAGAGAGTTGTTAGGCGACGTCATTGTCTCTGGTCATCGCATTACTGATATTTTATTAAGAGAACATGCAACAGTACTTAATTTCTGTAAGAGAGCCCTGTCTTACCGTAATGAAATGTTAGCGCCATAAAGTTCCTGCATTAGATTTATTATTTTATTTGATCTTTTATTGATCTAATTATTATTTTTCTTCATTTTTTTTTTTTTTTTTTCTTTTCTAAACTTTACAATTTTTAAATATTTATTTCATTCTAATTGTATTAGGTTGATAGAAGTAAAGTGTTTATTTATTTATTTTATTTTTGTTTAAAAATATTAAACAGACTCTAGCAGACGGCTATAGCCATGCCTATTTGTACTTTATATTAACATTATGTATTATAATTGTATTTATGATTTTGGAAGTATTAATAAAAAAAAAAAAAAATAAGACTTAAGGTCAAGAAAGAACTAGACCGTATAGTTAAAATAGGAGTTAAGATAGCCCGTAAACGTTCATGTGCTGTAGAGTGCATCACACGATCAAGCCGCTTGATCACAACAGCGCGTCAAGCAATGGTGTAAAACATGATTGATAGTCTAGGAACCTGTTTGATGCTTGAGTCAAACCTTGACGGAGATTAATGGAAAGTTTGAATGAGTCAAGCGGCTTGACGGAGCGCTTGATAGTCTACAGTCTACAGCAATTTTGATCAAGCATTCCGTCAATCACCTGCTCGACACTACAAATACTGTATCTGCACCATATTGATTCACTACAGTCCAGGAGGAGCAGTTCACTAGTCGAAAACTCCGCTACAAAGGAGTGTTGATGAAAAGATTGATGGGATGCTTGATGTGCCCCAAGGCGGCTTGAAAGTCGTGTCAATCAGCTTGACGCGATGTTTTGATCAAGCGGCTTGATCGTGTAGGGGCTGCTTAAATCCAAATGCTTCGCAGTATGTAATGGGGGAGTGACCTGCAACCAGAGTAATCATGAGCAGACCGTTTACTCATACCGGTCTGGATTTCGCCAGGCCTATCCTAATAAAGCAATCTTTAAATAGATAATCTCCTTTGGTTAAGGCTTATATCTGCGTAATTTATATTTAGCCACTAAGGCAATTCATTTAGAGGCTGTAAGTGAACTAAGTGTTTCAGTCTTTTTTAGCTGCTTTTGGACGTTTCGTGGCAAGACGAGGAATTTGTAAATTGTCTACAGCTACAATTTTTATATGAGTAGCGACAGAAAAAAAGAGGAAACTCTCGAGGAATAAGAAGAAATCATTACGTTAAACAAGATAAGGAAGGTGAAAGCAAAACAAAGGTACGCGTGATAATACAATTTACGATTTTTCTCAGGCAAAGAATGGAGGAAATAGAAGAAATGACGTTAAAACATAAAATAAACTACATTTGTAAAAATAAGGCCAAATTGGATAAGGTTCATAAAAGTTATGAAAGAGGGTAATTCAAATAAAAATACAAATGTGAATACGGCCCTGGGAGTACTGGACGAGAAAGTAAATTAATGTAAAGAAGCAATAAAGGAGTTAGCCGCTAACAGAAAAATGAACGTAGATGTGATTAGGCTAAACAATTTTAACAAATATTAATATATTAGACTTGATAAAACTGCTATAAGAAATTGGCGTTCAAATAAGACGCTTCGACATCGCGAAAGTGATATCAATTGATGAAAGTCGCGATATGAATGTAGCTACATTGATCTCACACTTTCTTAAAAACGATATATTGCGAAGCAAACACAAGCTTGCGAGATCGGCAAGCTACAGCAATATAAAAATTAAAGAGAAATACCCATTTGAAGTCCGACAAAAGAGAATAGATCTAAGTAAATATGGAGAAGAATTAAAAAAGAAAGGACACAGAGGGTCGTTAAGATATTATGATAAGCTACTGGTTGACAACAAGCCTTATACTCAGAAGGAGCTTGAAGAGGAAGGAGTCAAACCAATTTGCAACAGTAAGAGACAAAGGAGCATCGAACCCATCGCCTTGCTGGAAATGTGGATTGTAAAGCACTATCGAGATATATCGATTGTAGTATACCTTATACCTCATCCCCGCCTAATCTCCCTTCCACAGGTGCCCCCTGCCACCACCCTATTCTACCCTAGTCTGGCTCTGTCCGTCATACAGGCAGACAAGCCTTATACTCAGAAGGAGCTTAAAGAGGAGGGAGTCAAACCAATCTACTACTGTCTCTCAATTGTATCTTGTTGTCAGAAGAATAACGTCTTCATTTCCAAGGATGTTCCAAAATAAGTCTGCACCTAGTAACACATCAATGTTGGAAGGAACATAAAATGTAGGGTCTGAAAGAATCACTTGAGGAGGAAACTTCCATTTTGAGATGTCCACCTGAACGGACGGAATATTATGAGTAATGTGAGGTAAGACAATAAAATTGGTTTCCTCAAAATAATCAGAATGGAGTGATTTAATTGTGGCATTAACTGTTGAGGATGCCCTTGTTTGAGCGGTACCAATGCCAGTGATGGGAACTAAGTAATTGGTATGATCGAGATGTAGGCGCTGACATAGTGAACGAGAGACCAAATTACATTGTGAACCTGAATCTAATAGAGCTCTTGCTGGCATAGAATTTCCATGACTATCCACAAGCTGTACAAGTGCAGTTGACAATAGGATGTGGTGAGGCGTTTGAGGTAATGCAGTAATGGAATTAGTTGATACTGGGGCTGCATGAGATTGAGATGATGTTTGGTTATCAAGTTGAGATGTTGTCTGGATGTTAGTTTGAGGTGATTTTTGATCAGATTTTTCTCTTGGTCTGTGTAATAAAGTATTATGGAAGGAACTGCAAATTTTACATCTTCTTGATCTGCAGAGCTTCGCTTCATGGCCACTTCTCAAACAGTTCCAGCATAATTTTAATTGTTGAACTTTTGCAAAACGGTCATGAACTGTTAGGGCAAGAAACTTTGAACAAAGGAAAAGTTGATGTTGTTCCTTGCACATAGGACATGGGAGATGTGCATTTGTGGGATGGTAAGCATCTGTCTTAGGTTGATTTTGTTGATTATTTGATGTGGGTGTAGGTTGAGTCTTTGTATCATCTGTTGATGTGACTAGGGATGTACGAGATTGATTAGAGAGTTTAGATTGATATTGAGTTGTTTGGTCTGCAACCTTGCTTGAATTTGAAAACTTGTTTGAATTGACCTGTTATGAATTTGGTGAAGTGTCTGAAGCCATAGCCTCCAGAACATGACATCGATTTCGAAGGAATAGCATGAAATCTGCTAACGATGGCAAAGTGTCCTTACACTCAGTCCATTTGATATTCCATTCTTTATAAGAGTAGGCATCTAATTTCACTGAAAGAATGTGAATGAGGAGTAAATTCCAATGCTCAAAGGGTTGCCCTAAAACCTTTAAAGATCTATCTGTTTTGAGATATCTGTAATGAATTAATTTAATAAAGATAGTGTCATTCTTTCAATTTTTCGCAGGTTGCATAACTCTCTTATATGTCTCATAATTATGAGGTTTTTGTTTTGAAACCTATCTAGTAAACTCTAAGCCACTGTATAATTTTCATCTGTTAAGGAGATGGAGTCTATAATGGCCGATGCTTCACCAATCGTACATGATCTTAAATACTGAAATTTCATAATATTACTTAACGCATTATTATTGTGGATAAGAGATGTAAATAATTCATAGAATGAAGGCCAGGTATCATATGATCCGTTAAAGGATGGTAATGAAAGAACTGGTAACCTAACTAACCTCTGGAGTAGGGTGACCAAGCGTCCCGTAAAAACGGGATTGTCCCGTTTTTTCACGAACATTCCGGGTGTACCGAAAAAGTTTTCCGGGACGCCTAAATGTCCCGTATTTACGTCGCGTACTAAAAACCTTTTCTGTTTGAGCATCATTTATAAGATTTTTTTAGAGATATGCCAATATAATGTGTTTGCAATCCATGCCCATAATGGCATTACTGAAAGAAAATATTTTCGCTCATGAACACTCAGTGGACAGATGAACGAAACATGATGGGAGTGGAGACCCTTTTTGAAAATTCTTTAAGTGCTATACAATTTCAAAATGGACTGTTGTAACTTTTACTAGTTTTTATTAGAAAATAAGTAGGTTTTAAAGATGGGTGGGGCAACAGCATAGCATACTAGAACCTTACCAGAAGAGGTTACTATGAAATTCCGCCCGACCCAGGACCCTGCATCCGGTTCTGTTTTGTTTTGGTAGAAATTCTCAAAAATCGCTTATTAAACGTTCAAAGCTATCTTTCATTTTATGTATAAATAAACACTTTTAATAGCTAACTAATGTACTTTTTATAGACGTACGCCCTTTTGCATTATTATTTAAAATAATTACTTCTAATATAACGGACTTTTTTAATACTGGACAACCCTCAGCTCGTATTAGCCCCCCCCCCCTTTACCCTGGGGGTAAAGGGGCCATACACACCGGATTGGGTCCCGAATGTGAGGTGTCCCGTTTTTCCCAGTTCACGATTTGGTCACCCTACTCTGGAGGGACACATCTGTTATGAGTATGATTATCCTGACGAGGGGAGGATGCACGAGATGATGAGCGAGAGTTAAGTGATAATGAAACCTTCATTCGGTCTATGAGAACTTGAGCTGCTGTTATCACATCAAAATAATGATTCTCAAATGTATCTATTAGAAATATATTTAAAAGAAAGGAAAAGAAATAAGTAAACGCACGTGCTTTTAGTTGAGAACCGAATGCGAGGTTAATTTATTAAAAAGGTTACATCAAGAGTGAGAGCGATGGTGCTGCCATCTCTTAGTCAAGAGGTGAACTATATTAATAAAAGTTACAATTTTAATACCCCCCTTCTATTTTTAGTCAAGTTACTTAAACAAAAGAAACTAAATTGAACTTAAACTAGAAATAGCAACATCAATTTCACAATTAACAATAAAATAAAGTTACAAACAAAAACAATACTCTCATTTAAACATAAACAAAAAAAAATTAAGTGAAAAATATTCATTAAACTGGTTGAAATAAGAAACAAACAATTTTTAGACTACTGAACACCTAATAGCTTTCTAAATTTACAAAATTTAAGAGAACAAAGAGATTTAGTAAAGACATCAGAAATATTTTCTTCACTTGGTACATAATTAGGTTTAATTAAATTTTTAGCAACAATATATCTAATAAAATTAACGTTTATTTCTGTATGCTTTGCTCTTCTTGAATTTTTATAGTTCTTTATCATACAAATAGCACTTTGATTGTCCATGTATAAGTAGGCATCTACAGATTGTCCAGTAAATTCTAAAACTAATTTCTTCAAGTATAAAATTTCAGTTGCACATAAAGAGGCTGCATAATATTCACTCTCAGCAGTACTTAAAGCAACGGTCTGCTGCTTTTTAGAGCCCCAAGATATTAAATTTCCTTTATAGAAGATAGCCATACCGCTAACACTTTTACGGTTATTCTTATCGGATGCCCAATCAGCATCGGCATAGCCACTTAAACAGAGATCTGATTTATTTTTAGATACAGTAAAAGTCATGTCCTCAGTGCCTTTTATATACCTGATAACCCTTTTAGCTGCGTTCTAAGCTGCTTGAGTTGGCTTATCTAGGAATCATCCTAAATAGGAAGTAGCATAACATATATCAGGCCTTGATATGGTGGCTATATATGTCAAGCTTCCTATCACTTCTCTGTAGGGTACGGTGTCTATTACAGGATCACTATCAGCAATGTGACATCCAACTTCCATTGGTATGACAGTAGATTTGCCATCTGTCATTTTAAAGCGATCAACAATTTTTCTAATTAAATTCTTTTGGCTTAACTGAATTTTATTTTTATCTCTTATCACTATCGTTCCCAAGAAACAGTTTAGGGTCTTTAAGTCCTTAGCATTGAAAGCTGTTTTCAGTTTCCTTACAAAATCTTCAACTTTGTTGGGGTCGCCCATGAGCAGAATATCATGAACCCACAGAATTAGATATAATTTGTTACCAGTATACAGACATACATCATTTTTAGACCGTTCTAAACCATTTTGAGTAGCAAACTGATCAAAGCACTCTTTCCACAGGCGTGGAGCTTCCTTAAGTCCGTATAATGCTTTATTAAGTTTCAATACCTTATCTTCTTCTAGATTGACACCCTCAGGGCATTTAATATAGATATCTGTTTTTAACTTACCATTTAAAAATGCACTAGGAACATCTAGCTGCCTAATTTCCAAATCATTGTTCACAGCATGACTAAGAAACATTCTAATTGTTGGCATTTTTGCCACTGGCGCATATAAGCTTGCATGTGATTCTTCTTGATATCCTTTTACAACAAGCCTGGCTCCTGAACACCCACTTGGTTTCAATTGCCTTTTCATTAGGAGGTAAAGTTGTCTCTGTCCATGTATTAAATCTATTTAGAGCTTCCAGTTCGGTTTGAATAGCTTTTTCCATATTTTTCCGTTTCTTACTGCTTCTTTATAGCATTTAGGATCTTGTGAATCAGCAAGAAGACAATATGCTGAATATACTTCATAATCTTTAAGATATTCAGGTTTTTTAATTTGTCTTTTATTGACTGTTGTGGTTGTTGGATCCGTTGCAGATTCTTCTTCCTCTTCCACCTCTTCTGGATTAGTATTAAAATCTTCTTCAGGTTCATTGAGGTCTTTAACCGGTTCTTCTTCAAGTACATAATTTTCAGCTTCCTTGTTTTCAAATTTAAAGTCACTTTCATCAAACGTAACATCTCTAGAGATTAAAACTTCATTAGTCAGGGGGTTCCACAATCGATAGCCTGCACCAGAGTAACCTACCATCCTGGCTTCTTTTCCTCTTGGCTCGAGTTTACTACATTTAGGTAGATTATAATACCACACTTTAGAACCAAAGATTTTTAATCTATTTAAAGTATACTTTCCGTGAAAAATTTCAGCTGGTACCTGGCCGTTAAGTGTATGTGTAGGTGACCTGTTCAGCTGATAAGCCGCACAGCACACTTCTTCTGACCATAAACGTTTTGGCAGATTGGTATCCACAAACATGGTGCTCACTTTATCTAGCAACGTCCTGTTGAGTCTTTCTGCAACACCACACTGTTGAGGTGTGTAACCTGCTGTATACTCCTGCCCAATACCGTATAAATTGTGTGTCGCTCCAGAATCGAGCACAAAATGTACATAGTTTTTATCACCCTTCAGTTCAAGTTCAGAAAGTGCTATGAAAGATATCTCTTCCTCATTCTTCTCGCAGCCTTGCTCAGCCATATTTGCTGCTCTATTATGCCCTCTGTAGCTACCTCTACCTCTGTAGTTAGAGTAAGACCCTCGTCTTTGACCTCTACTTGCATGTTGGGACTTATATTTTGGACAGTCGGCCATAAAATGTTGGCTACTTCCACAAACAAAGCATTTATTTGTATTGTTACTAGCACTGAATGAATACTGGCTATCAGCTTTTGTATTGTTGACCTTATCTGAATTTATTGCAGTAGCACTACTATTATTATTAAACTTAATTTCAGCATCGAGCAGTTTACTCTTTACAAAGTCTAGCGTAAGTTTTTCATTGGTAGTTTCTAAAACAGTTATCACTGTCTCATACTTTACGGACATGGTAAGTAATAAGTTGCATACCTTATCGTCTTCTTCTACTGTTGCGCCTGTAGATTCCAGTTCCCGAATTAGTTCATCAAACGTCACAAAATAATCTTGTAAGTCCGTGTTATCTTTGTATTTTAACATTAGCAGTTTCCGCCGAACATACAACCGAGACAAAATGCTCTTTCTTTCAAAGACTTTTTCTAGAGACTCCAGCATTTCTTTAGCCGTTTTAGCGCTTCTTACATATTCGAGATGTTTGTCAGTGAGGCAGGCAACGATAACTTGCCTTGCGACCGCGTCTTTAGCCTCAAAACCCTTTCTTTCATTTCCCGACAGAGTTTCAAATTCTTTAGAAAGAATTTCGTAGACTCTTTTTGCGTCCAGGATGCTAATGAGACGAAATTTCCACGAAGAGTAATTAGTGTTACTCAACTTCGGATATTGGCTTTGCTCTAGTGCCATTCTGATAACCACGCGACAAACTTTTTATCTTCTATCAAACTTATCACTGAACTGTCTACCACTTATTCACTTTATTTAACTAACACAACTACCGACAAAACATTGTAGAGCACTCCTGGGCCCATAACCTATTAGAAATATATTTAAAAGAAAGGAAATGGAAGCAGGTCTAAAACACTTTTACATGACAACAAATCCTATTCCGACATTGGAACCTCCTATATCAACTTTGGTCACATTAGGTGAGTACATTAAGCACGTGAATCCTAATAGTCCAGGAGATAGCGTGCAAAAAAAGTGTCTGACTAACATCAAGCTAGAATTTTGTGTATAAGTAAATGTTTTGGTGCCTTTTAAGAATATGTGATCGGCTAAGTTCGTCTGCGGGACATAGCTTCAAATAGGCATTTGAAAAATTCAAACCGGTGGAGAGTGGCCATGTCCCGCTCTTTATGATGGATAATGTGATTTTCATTATCCTGAGAACAAACTTAGTTAGTAGACCAAAAATCAAGTTAATGATAGTTTGTCACTTAATAGGTTAGTTAGTCTAAAATTACTCCAAATCATAGAGGTCACCTATTAAGTGACAAACTACTATCAACTTAATTTTTGGTTAACTAAATAAGTAAGTACTCAGGATCATGAAAATCGCATTTTCTACCAAAAAGGGCAAGCCATTGCCGCTCTCTACCTGTTAGTTTTTTTTCAAATGCCTATCGCCAAGCTATGTCCCGCAGACAAACTTAGCCGACCAGATATTCTTAAAAGGCGCTAAAACATTTACTTATACACAAAATTCTAGCTTGATGTTAGTCAGACACTTTTTTTTACGCTATCTCCTGGACTATAATAAAACTTAATGTTCATACTTTTAATTGAAATTTCCTTGTACTTTTGTAAATTTCTATTGCTTGAAATATTTTTTGTAAGTCTATTGGTGCTATATATACATTTATACACACAGTGTGTCGTCCACGGAGTAAGTGCACCTGGGGTGTCACTAAACATTTCGAGTTGAAATTTGAGCTTCTAGGCATCAGCCCTACTCGGTCTTAAACTAACAAGTTGGAAAAATTAGTCCAATAAATTAATATACAGGGTGTTTTTTCTATGAATTTACAAATATGTTAAGAGTGAAGTACCCTTGTCTTTAAAAATATCAAAAATATTTACTTAAAAGAGTTGTTCGAAATTAAAAGTTATGACACATTGTCAATTTTCAATTTGATCACCCAAGTAAAAAGTCCTAATTGTCTATGCTTTGAATCCAAGGAGATTACAAAAACAAACAAGGAAAATTATCTTAATGAGTAAGAATGTGTCCTACGCCAGGTGTAATTGAAAAATTCAAATTTTTCGAGAAAATAGCTTCATTTTTTTATTTCACTTTTTATGTCATCTATTTATATAGGTATATATATATATATATATATATATATATATATATATATATATATATAATATATATATATATATATATATATATATATATATATATATATATATATATATATATATATATATATATATTTTTTTTTTTTTTTTTTTTTTTTTTTTTTTTCAGATGGATGTTTGAACCTACTGCAGAGGAGCTTCAAACCCTGTAATTTTTTCCACATGTAATCAGTCGGCCCTCACAACATATAAAACTCATTGTTAAAAACCCTTCCATATAAAAAAAAGAAATAAGACAAATATTCACTAAACTACATTCACTAACCTTAAATTTCTGTAAATTAACATTAGTTTGCATGATAAGGGTATTTTTTATTGTTTAACTATGTATTAAAACATTGTATTTAACCTTATTGTACCTTTTATGTGAATAAAACAGGCTTTTTATTTAATTCTGTTTCTATAATGTTTATATTAAATATTTCAACCCTTCCTAATATTGTTAATAAGATTTATTTTAAGAAGTTGTTCGTTCTTCTATTTAATATAGAGAGAATGTATGAAACCCGTAACATCATAATATTATGGGATAATGAAACCTCATTTTTGAACAAAGGAAAATTTACACTTATTTTAAATTACAATTATTTTAAAATTTGATTTGCTGAATTCATAATTATTATTATCTAATTATCCAGGTTCATTATGTAATCTAATTAATATTTCAAGGCACTGAAATATTTACATTAAATAGGTATCTTTTAAGAAGTGGATAAAAAAAGAAATGAATATTTCAATTTTGAAAAGTAAGGAGGAAAGAAATTATCTTATATGTTTGGATTTAAAATTCCCGGCTTTTTTGGCGGGCATTAGTTCCTGCGTTTTCCCCGGTGCGAGTGACAGCGCTGCTGTACTCTAATCTTGTCAAAACTTTCTTAAGAGGGGAGTCGACTATCTCTACTATTAGATATCGATGGGTAGGATAGAGAGAGTAAGGGAATCTGAAGCGTGGAACACCTGCCTCATAACGCGTCTTATACTCCACTGTATCCAACACTTCTTCCAAAAATATGCAATAACAGCGCTTACCAATAATGCTTTGTGTGCCATGTGCTGAGTGTTGTGTGATGATATTTAAATGCGTTGTGCACCTCCTTTCACTGATAATCCTTTCACAAGTTATAAAACAACACTAAGCCGTTACTTGAAAAGTTCGTAAAAAGTTACGCAAAAGTTCGTAAACAATAAAAAACTATGTTTTAAAGGCGGTGATTATCCGTGCCCGATAGAGACCAAAATGTTTATGTGTTGATATGAATATTAAAAACAAGAAAGTGGACTGTAGGTTTTAAAATGATTATTTAATGTGAGGGAGTTAGTGAGGTACGGTCTAAAGAAAAAACTTGTTTACCAACTAGTTTCGTAAAATATATTTACATCATCAGGGTAACATTTATGAACACAATTTATTATTGTTGTGCTATCTTCATCTTAATGATTATTTAATGTTAATAATAAACAACACTTTACATCAAATGAACTTGAACATGAAATATGAGATGAGAGATTGAGACTGAGACTAGTTATATGAAGGTTACAAACATACTGGTTGAATAAAAAACACAGAGAGATGAGCAAAACGCCCCTAGTGGCCACTTTGAGAATAAAAAATACAGAGCCCTGAGGGGTGCTGCCATCTAGGGAATGAACAAGTATTAGCGACAGTTCCAACACTCACTTTCTACCGTACCTATATATTAATAATTGTATTGTGTAACTATTAAAATATATAATTGTGAAACAAAATTCTACAGTCCATGTGTTATGAGTCTATTTTTAGAATATTTGATATAACCTGCCTACACTGTTATCTTTGTTGTATGGTACTTCGACCAGACTTGTCCTCACGTATGTATACGGATTGTGTTAATATAAAACTCTTTAAAAAGTTGTATTTGTACTTTATTTAATAATAATACATGGCGTCAGTGTTAACGAACCCTTAAGAAAGACTTTTTAAAGTGTAAAAAATAAAAATGTCGAAAACGACCCAAGTAGCAAACAATGTCCAAAATACGTCCTCTGGATGTCAGTTTATCCAAAAACCATCCAATCCATTTTGAAGGATGTCTGTAGGATATTCGGCTTGGATGGTTCTTCCCTTATTATCTCAGACACATCCCCAGGATACCCTTAAAAAGATATCCAACAAATATTTATCCCTGGGATATCCAATTGTTGATAACACCTGGATGTGCTTTTCAAACATCCTGGGGACATCCATAGGATAACATAAATTAGAGGGATTCAAAGATCTTCTTTTAGTTTTTATTCTTCTTTTATTTCTATAAGAATGTTGGTTTTCCTGAACACCGTTTGTTTTATAGTTATATTTGTCTTTTGTTTTCGTTTCGTTTCCCACTTGAAACAGTTTAAGTGCAAACAACTAACAATAACAAGTTATTTATTTTCACTTCAACTATATAAACTTCAAAAAAGTAAGTAAATTTCTTAATACATATGTATATCTATTATCTAAATAGGACAATCGACTTAAATAAAGTGTTTTGCTGTTATCAAAGTTAAGTAATATTTTGGTAGAACTTATTTTTAATGTAATATATCGCAAGATCTTCGTAATAGTCCCCAGGCCACCATAAGAAGTGAGTCGCTGATTGATAAAGTTTTCTTACCTTATGGAATCGCTTATTTATGCCGTGTCCACTGATGAATTGGGTATATGGCAACTGGGCGCTTGGCCATTTCTTTTTTTTTGACATGCCAAATCGGAACGCCTTCTGCGGGAACATTGAAAAGAAATAGATAAAGTTTTGATTTTCACAGGATCGTTTAATTAAACTATTTAAAAAACAGTGGTACAGGTGGCCCACGATACGAGTGGGCCGTTTGGGGTGTCCACCGCCCGAAACATGTCGCTCTGGGGGGACGTTGAAAAGTTAACGGCCCACTCGTATCGGTGGCCACGTGTACCACTGTTTTTTAAATAATTTAATTAAACGATCCTGTGAAAATCAAAACTTTATCTATCTCTTTTCCATGTTCCCGCAGAAGGGCATGTTTGGCATGTCAAAAAAAAGAAATGGCCCAGCGCCCAGTTGCCATATACCCAATTCATCGGTGGACACGGCATAAATAAGCGATTCCATAAGGTAAGAAAACTTTATCAATCAGCGACTCACTTCTTATGGTGGCCTGGGGACTATAACTTAAAATTTGTTTATAGGACTGACTTAGTATTAAAAAAATACCTGGTTTGAGGTCATTATTACAATTAATAACTTCATAGTTATCGAATGCTTAACTAACCATGATAGAACGTACAAAAGTCGTGTTTAGATAAAGCCTAGTTAGCGCTTTTTTATTTTATTTTAATTATATCTATCCGAATTTAGTGTACGTCCCTATCTTAAGTTATGATTAATCTAGTGATTTCTGACTTTTTGTGATGGCTTTAAACCAAGTTATTTAGGTACTACATTTAAATATCGGACTTGTAATGAAGAATATGTTTATAGGACTGTTTTAATTGTTTTGTAACTAAGTTATATAGATCCTACATTTATTAACGGACTTGTAACTTGAAATCTGTTGATAAGGCTGTTTTAGTGTTTAATAACCCTTGGTCTCAAGGCTTTATTATTACAACACAATTAGTGTACAGATATCGAATGCTTAACTAACGATAGAACGTACCAAAGTCGTGTTGAGATAAAGCCTAGTTAGCGCTTTTGTATCAAACCGAACTTAGTGTACGCCTCTCTGTCTTGTGTTAGGATTAACTAGTGATTTCTAACTTATTGTAAGTAATAGCTTTGTAACCAAGTTATTTAGATACTACATTTAATATCGGACTTGTAACTTGAAATCTGTTGATAGGGCTGTTTTAGTATTTAATAATCCTTGGTCTGAAGGCATTATTATTACAAAGCAATAAGTGTACAGATATCGAATGTGGATGGATGTGGATTGAATAAGTAAAAACACATTTGGATAGAGATTGAGATTGTAAAAGAAATGGTATAATAAAAAAAATATAGGAAGCGGACTGTAAAGAATGGAAGTAGTGTGTGCATGAATGTAGTTAAGACTCTGAAGTAAGACTGAACTAGAAACAAGGAAGGGTGGGATACTAGAGGTAAGGTAAAGAGAGGGGGAGACAAAGTCCCCCACTACTCTAACTAGGATTCACGGGAGCACCAGCTACTACCACTTCCTAACAGAATGCTTAACTCTTTAACTATGATAGAACATACCAGAGTTGTGATTAGATCAAGCCGCAAGTTAGTGCTTAGTATCTATCCGAACTTAGTGTATGTCTCTCTGTCTTGTGTTAGGATTAACTAGTGATTTCTAACTTATTGTAAGTAATAGCTTTGTAACCAAGTTATTTAGATACTACATTTAATATCAGACTTGTAACTTGAAATCTGTTGATAGGGCTGTTTTAGTATTTAATAATCCTTGGTCTGAAGGCATTATTATTACAAAGCAATAAGTGTACAGATATCGAATGCTTAACTCTTTAACTATGATAGAACATACCAGAGTTGTGATTAGATCAAGCCGCAAGTTAGTGCTTAGTATCTATCCGAACTTAGTGTATGTCTCTCTGTCTTGTGTTAGGATTAACTAGTGATTTCTAACTTATTGTAAGTAATAGCTTTGTAACCAAGTTATTTAGATACTACATTTAATATCAGACTTGTAACTTGAAATCTGTTGATAGGGTACTGTTTTAGTATTTAATAATCCTTGGTCTGAAGGCATTATTATTACAAAGCAATAAGTGTACAGATATCGAATGTGGATGGATGTGGATTGAATAAGTAAAAACACATTTGGATAGAGATTGAGATTGTAAAAGAAATGGTATAATAAAAAAAATATAGGAAGCGGACTGTAAAGAATGGAAGTAGTGTGTGCATGAATGTAGTTAAGACTCTGAAGTAAGACTGAACTAGAAACAAGGAAGGGTGGGATACTAGAGGTAAGGTAAAGAGAGGGGGAGACAAAGTCCCCCACTACTCTAACTAGGATTCACGGGAGCACCAGCTACTACCACTTCCTAACATTCCGCCGCCTGTTGGCAACAACAAAAAAAAAGGTACATAAATTCAAAGGTTATAAAAGAAAATTAAAATAACACAAAATTAATTTTTTAAGAAAAATTGAGAAAGTAAAAAAAAAGTTTGAAAAATTGAAGTTAGACATAACAACAAAAGGAAAATTAAGTATAACATAAGCATAAAAGGTTAGGTCTGGTGACTTCTTGACTGGTCGAAAGGTAGTGGACACAAACGGTTTATTACTCTTTTCGTGAGTCCACTAGACGTCTTGACGGTGGCCACACGAGGGATGCCGTCTCTTCCGGGATGAAGTTCGATAATTCTAGCTAAGGACCATCGCGTCGGTGGCAGGTTGTCTTCCTTAAGCAGAACTAAATCACCAGGTTGGGGATGCTCTCCAGGTATTCTCCACTTTACCCGTTGCTGGTAATTGTTTAAACATTCTGAAGACCAACGCTTCCAGAACTGGTTATGTACATATTGCACACGTCTCCATCTAGTTATCAAGGGTAATTTTGAATTGTTGTCTTCATAGTCAGGTAGGATGAATAATGCTTGTCCTGTTAAGAAGTGAGCTGGTGTCAATGGTTGAAGATCACTCGGACTTGAGGATAATGGAGACAGAGGGCGTGAATTTAAACATGCCTCGACTTGTACTATTAGTGTATTCATTTCTTCGAAATTAAACATACATTGATTCATTGCACGACGCAAATAATGCTTCATAGACTTAACCGCACTCTCATAGAGCCCACCAAAACTCGGAGATCGTGCAGGAATGAACCTAAACTTAATTTGTTCATTTTCAAATTGTTTAAGGATAGAATTTTGGACATGTTTATTACTTACAAACTTATAGAGGTCGGTTAGGTACCTGTTTGCACCAACAAAATTTTTAGCGTTATCACAAAACACAGTATGGCATAAACCACGTCTACTAATAAATCTTCGAAAGGCAGCAATAAAAGCTTCGGTGGTAAGACTACTAACTAATTCCAAGTGACAAGCTCTTGTCGCCATGCACACAAATATGCATATGTAGCTTTTAACTGAAGGGGAGTTTCTATGGGTGTTAAGTTTGGTTAGGATAGGTCCAGCAAAGTCAATACCAACTTTAGAAAATGGTTTAGAAACAGATATGCGTTCAGCAGGAAGATTACCCATTAAGTATTTACTAGATTTGGGCATGAATTTAAAGCATAAAATACATTGATGTGTGACTTGCTTACAGAGATTTATACCATTAATTGGCCAAAATTTAGTCCTAATCAGATATAGAAGGTGTTGGGGTCCTGGATGAAAATACAAATAATGAAAGTGTTCTACAATTAACTTAGTTAGAACATGTTTATCTTTAAGTAGGATAGGATGTTTTTCGTCAAAAGTCAATGTTGAATTGTTTTGTAAACGACCACCAACACGAATTAAATGTTTATCATCAAGAAACGGAGTAAGGGCAAGAATATTGGATTTTTGACACAAAGGCTGACCTTTGGTAAGATTTTGGTATTCTGAAGGGAACATGCAAGGTTGATAAGTTTGTAAAATTACAGTGTGAGCCCCATGAACTTCAGATGCAGTTAACTCAAGCAAATTTAATTTTTGGGTAGGATATTTACAATTTTTAATAAATCTTAGAACAAATGCAACAGTCTTATAAAGTTTAGACCAAGAGGAGAAACGAGTTAAGTCAATTAAATTGCTTAAAGAATTGTTGGGAATAGCCACCAGAATATTTATTGGAGAAGGTTTAATTTCCGGTGGTTCAAAGGTTGGATCTAGGATTGGTGTTGAAAACGAATCTTGGTCGAGTAACCATGTAGGACCATGCAACCAAAATGATAATCGATTAATAAATGTGAGTGGATCAGAGCCTCGAGATAGGAGATCACTAGGGTTATCCTTACTTTGGACATGAAACCAAGAACCAGAATAAGTGAGGTGTTGGATAGTTGCAACCCGGTTGCTAACAAATGTTTTCCACTTTGATGACTCTCCAGCGATCCAATGTAACACTATTGTAGAGTCAGACCAAAAATAAATACGTCTTAATTTCAATTTAGGCAAAGTATCGAGTACTTTCTTGAATAGTTTACTTAATATTAGAGCAGCACATAATTCGAGGCGTGGAAGAGAAATCTTTTTTATGGGAGCGACCTTGGATTTTGAACACAATAGATTACACTGAGGAGATTGACCATGAAAGATAGATTTGATATAAATGCAAGCACCAAAAGCGAGTTCACTTGCATCACAGAAAGCGTGTATCTCTAAAGCGTCTGGATGTAAGGAGGAATTTATAAAATACCTTGGAATTTCAATGTTTTGGATGTTGGATAAGTCAGAAATGTATGATAACCATTTATCAGCTAAATCTTTGGATAAAATATCATCCCATTCAATTTTTTCACACCAAAGGAGTTGAATAAATATCTTTGCTCTAGAGATTAAAGGGCCGAGGAGACCTAAGGGATCGTATATTTTTGAAATCTGAGACAACACGGACCTTTTAGTGACGAGAAACTCTGTTGGAAAATTTACTTTAAACTTGAAGACGTCTTCAGAAGGGATCCAAGTGACACCTAGTGTTTTTATTCCTTCATCTTTTGTTAAATCTAAAGAGAAAACGGGATCAGAATTAATGTTTTTTAAGGATTCTAAAAAGGATTTATTATTAGAACAAAATTTGCGAAGTTTTAGTCCACCTTTATCAAGTAGTGCGACTAATTCTTTTTGTAAGTTTTCCAATTCTATCAGTTCCTGTTAAAATGTCATCGACATAAGTGTCTTCGAGAAGACACGAAGCAGCATGTGGAAATGATTTAGCTTCATCGTAAGCTAGTTGGCGGAGGGATCTCAAAGCTAGATAGGGAGCACTCTTTGTTCCGTAAGTGACTGTTAATAACGCATAAACACTGATTTCCTCAGAGGAATCATCTCTCCAATATATAAGTTGAAAAGGAATATCGGAATCTGAAATAAGGAATTGCCTGTACATTTTCTCAGCGTCAGCTGTTAATACAAACAAATGAGATCGGAAACGGAGTAATATTGTAAAAGCCTCTTGTTGAAGAGCGGGTCCTGATTCTAGGATATCATTTAAAGACTTTCCGCTAGAGGTAGGCATAGAAGCATTAAAAACAACTCTGATCTTTGTAGTCAGACTGTCGTCTTTGATTACCTCTCTGTGAGGAATAAAATAATGAGAAGAGGATTGGATTGTGCTTACTTCATCAGAGGACAGTTTTCTCATATGACCTAATGTAATATACTCTTGGATAAATGATTTATACTGTTGATAAAGATCTGGATTATTAATTAACTTACGTTCGAGTGATAAAAACTTACGAAGAGCTGATTCGGAAGAGTTACCTAGAGCTGAGGGGTTTACTTTGAAAGGCAAACTAACTACATAACGTCCTGAGGAATCGCGTGATACCGTGGAGTTATAATACTCTTCAACTTTCTGATCTTGAAGTGACAGCTTTTGGGTACCTTTAATTTCTTCAAGTTCCCAAAACTTGGATAGCTGTAAGTCTAAACTTTGATCTATTTGGATTGTAAGGCATTTGTGATGGTTTAATTCAGAATATAGGTACTTGCCAGCTAGGACATGTCCTAACTTAGTGTCATAAATAATTGGAATTTCATCATTAACTTTGATTTGTTTACCAGAAAAAATATCATAGGATACCTCCGCTCCGAGTAATATGTCAATTTTCGACGGAATATTAAAAGTAGGATCGGCTAAGGAAATGTCAGGTGGTAAACACCAAGATGAAGAATCAACATGAGATTGTGGAAGATTTCCTGTGATACTAGGAAGGACATAAAAATGAAGAGGTATATTATAACCATTGAATCGAGATTGTATTACTGCAGTAACACAGTAATGTACCACAGATTGTGACTGACCGATACCTTGGATTGGAGCAAAAACTTAATTGCGTTTTAAGTTTAATTGCTATGCTAACGATGATGATATAAAGTTTCCCTGAGAACCACTGTCGAGCAAACAACGAGCTGGCAAAGAACAGGAATTAGAAGACGAACCAATATTAACTAACGCGGTGGCCAGTAATACTTGGTGATTAGTTACATTGTCTCGGGTACACATAGCAATGTTTGGATGAGTCGATGTGTTGGTTAATGAAGAATTGTGTACTCCTTTAGAGGATGGCTGATTAATTTTATTCGTACACAACAGGGTATGATGTTTTAACCCACAGTTAAAACACCTCCTAGTGCTAAAACATGATTCTACAGGATGTTTGTGAAAGCAATTTAAACATAAATTTTTCTCTTTAATTTTACTTAATCGTTGAGGGATACTTAAGGCATTGAATGAAGGACATAAGTAAATTCTATGACGTTGGTTACAAATTACACAAGGATGTTTCCATTTAGAATCAGAAATGTCAGGCCTTTTAATAGGATTTGTCTCGATAGATGGTAATGATCGGTTATGAGTCTCTACGAAACTTTGATTCGGTTTGAAATTCTTTGTAGAATTGGCGATATAATTGTTTTTATAGGAAAATTTATTATGTTGATGACTATTGGCTGATGAAACAGGAATTGAATTGGTATTAATATTAAAAGAAGTCTGGAGAATATTCAATTGTTTAATTAAAAAATTGTCTATATCTGATAGGGTAGGAATGTGACCAGTAAAGGTTTCTTCAAACCGCTTAACCAGTTTTTTGTCTAATTTGGAAATAATCAATGGAACAAGTATAAAATCTGATTGTTCTACTTGTTCATTTAAGGATCTTAATGCTCTGATATGTTTGAAATACTCATTGTGTAACTCAGAAAGTTCTTTAAATGAATCTGATTTCATTTTAGGAAGGTTAATCAAAGTTTCAACATGACTGCTAGATATTAATCTTTTATTATCGTAGCGGGTAGTTACTATTTCCCAAGCTGTCAAATAATTAGCGTCAGTGATAGGGAGGTTATCAATTAAATCATAAGCGTGAGAAGTTAAACATGATTTTAGGTAATGCATTTTCATTGTATTAGCCATAGAAGAATTAGTATGAATAAGGGAAGTAAAATTATCTTTAAATGAAGTCCAGGATTTAAAATCTCCCGAAAAAGTGGGTAATTTAATTTCTGGGAGTTTTATTGACTTTAAAGTTTTATTTGTAGAGCAAGGCTGAACACAAGAAGTGGGTCTAGGCGGTGAGAGATTAAAAGATTTCACGGAAGGTTCTGGGGTGTCAGCTGATAAGGGACTTCTAGATAAACAGATAGGGGGGTTCAACAAAGAGCGATACGCCGCTAAGGCAGCAAAGTATTTGGACTCGAACTCTTCCACCTCATCATAATAATCTTTTTTATCTACACTACACATTTCTAGATCCTGCACGATCTCTTCGTAATTGGATAGGATAGGAATAAGACGATCATGTCTAATCGCAACTTGCTCTTTATCAATGTCATTATTAAAGTCTTAATAAAATTTTCAAACCGTGCAAGTTGTGCCTCAATATGGTTTTTACGTGTTAACAAGGATTTTAACACGTCATTATCATTACTCACTTCCATTTCTTGGTGTTTGGATTGTCTTTGTTTTTTAGGAGGCATAATGACAATGTAAAAAAAGAACTTAAAAATAAGATAAAATAAAATAAATACCTTGTAGTTATGAGAGGCACATAAAAAGTAATTGTAAAACAAAACTCACAGATTTGATACGAACTAGTTCTTGGATCATAACTATAAAGTTTTCTTGGATAGGCTTCTTGAAGTAGAAAGTCTTTGCACTTACAACAACGGACTTTAAAAAACAAAACAGTTCGTAAATTACCGGTAAACGTAATTTAAACGTCAATAAACATGGATAAAACACACACAAAACCGGTGTAACGGAATTAGGCTATACTACACACACACTATAATAAACCGTTTACTTAAATTGGATTATCAAAACACTTGGATTAAAAAAGTTTAGTTTAAATTAAATAATTGTTCGGAAGAAGGAAGACCACTAGTATCAGGGCCAATGGACCAAAAAGTTCAGGAAAAATATCTAATCAGGTAAGTAAATCTAATATACAAAATTTAAAATAATACAAATTTAAAATTAATCACAATATTCTTAATTTCTTTATTTATTTTTGAAGATGTATCCTAAAAGTATTATAATTTAAAAGAAAAATTTAAAATAAAAGTACTCATTAAAATTAAAAATTACTAAATACAATTTATTCTTGGTCTGAATCAGATAAAGATACATCAGAAACCTGAGTAGATTCTATCCAAGGCTTCATACGAGAAGAAGCCATAACACCCTCAAATGGAATTTGAGTTAACTGAAAGCCATCGACATCGCACACAATGTAGCGATCATGATCCAGCACGGCTTTAATAACATAGGGTCCTCTATATTTGGGTATCAATTTTTTATTAACCCCAGGTGTCACATCGGTGTTTACTATCATTACGTAATCACCTACT
This sequence comes from Gerris lacustris, assembly GCA_951217055.1. Taxonomy (NCBI): domain Eukaryota; kingdom Metazoa; phylum Arthropoda; class Insecta; order Hemiptera; family Gerridae; genus Gerris; species Gerris lacustris. The sequence goes on along the minus strand of OX578276.1, from coordinate 12,141,613 downwards.
TTATATTTAAAAGGTTCTTTGTGCTTTCTATCATACCATATTTTACAATAATTTTGTGATTTAACAATTTCATCTTCAGCCTGTTTTCTAATTAAATTTAAGTCCCTATCTTGATGATTTTGAGATTCAAGAAAATCTCTAAGGCTATCTTGAATTTGACCCCTCTGATCAATTCCAAATAAAAGCATACTTGGAGATTTACCTGTACTGCGATTAACGGTATTATTAATACAAAATTCTACTTTGTCTAATTCTTGATGCCATTTATTTGATTCTTTGCATAATTTACATAAAATACTGTTTACAGATTTATTCACAACCTCTACTTGTCCGTTTGCCCTAGGAACACCTGAAGCAATTAGAACATGATTAATATCAAAATCAGATAAAAACTGCTTAAATTCATAAGCAGTAAAACAGCTACCTCTGTCTGATACAACTTTTAAGGGCTTACTATAATTCTGAAAATATGACTTTAGATGTTTAATGACCGTCTTTGTATCTGTAGTGACACAAGGAAATAGCTTAACAAACTTAGTAAAAGCATCAATTACAACCAGAATATATTTGAATTTATACCTAGTTTTCTCTAATGGGCCATAATGGTCTATGTGTATAGTTTGAAATGGTAAATTTCCTTTAGGAATGGGGTGAAGGAATCCTTGACTCTTGCCAGAAACAGGAGAATAACAAATACATTTGAGGCAATTAGATATATGAGATTTGACCTTGGTCCTTAATTTTGGAAACCAGTAAGTACGCAAAATTAATTCACATGTCTTACTCTCTCCAACATGACCCATTTCATCATGATATAACTTAATCACACTAGACTCCATACAATTTGGTACATAAAATAGTAATTTATCATTAAATTTCCTATATATTAATCCATTTCTCATTTCGTAATATTTATGTTCTGATTTCTCCAGTTGAGATCTTAATTCATTTATAGGTTTATCTTGATCTTGTTTAATACTTAAATTTCTTTCAAAACTGTTATCATCAATTATCAAAACAGAATTTCTACTTAAACTATCAGCATGTGACATATATTTATTTGAGCGATGCTCAATAGTATAACAATAGTTTTGTAGTTCCAAAGCCCATCTGAGTATCCTATTATTTATCTCTTTCTTACTAAGCGCTAATTTAATACTGTTACAGTCAGTAACAATTTTGAACTCTATACCCTGAAGGTAAATCCTAAACCTGTTAAGAGAGTTAACGATGCATAACATTTCTAGTTCATAGCTGTGATATTTACTCTCACTTTCAGATGTCTTTTTAGAATAATAAAATACTGGGTGAAATTTATTGTCATTTTGCCTTTGCATAAGGATACTGCCAAAGCCATGAGAGCTGGCATCACAGTGTAACTGTGTTTCAGCCTGAGGGTTATAAATAGCTAATATAGGATGTTCACTCAGCATTGACTTTAAAGTCTCAAAAGAATTTAGTTCATCTTCATTAAATTTAAATTCTGCATTTTTTCTCAACAAATCATACAAGGGTTTGGCTAGGAGAGCAAAGTTTTTTATGAAGCGTCTAAAGTAAGATGTCAAACCAATAAAGCTTTGAACATCTTTGAAATTTCGAGGGACAGGAAATTTGCTCACAGCCTCTATATGAGATGGACATGGTTGAATACCATTCCCAGTAATAACATAACCTAAAAACTGTATTTGAGTTTGAAAAAAAGAACACTTAGATAATTTTAATTCTAGTTTATTTTTTACAAGTAAATGAAAAACTTTATCTAGTATTTCTAAATTTTCTTCTGGTGTTTTTGTAGCAATTAATAAATCATCAAAATATATAATCAGTTTACCACATTCCACTAGATGTCTAAAAATCTTCATAATATAACGACTGAATTCAGCAGGGCAATTTTTTAGTCCAAAAGGGGCTTTTAAATAATGAAACTGACCTGTATGAGTAATAAAAGAAGTTAAAGGGACTGAATCTTTCGCAACATTCATATTATAATAGGCGTCTTTTAAATCAAGATTAGTAAAATAATTTTTGTCTCTAAGCTTATCGATTTGATCATCTATTAACGGTAAAGGAAAATTATCCTTTAATGTAATCTCATTTAATTTACGAAAATCAACACAAAGCCGCCAATCAGATGCTTTAGTGTCATTTTGGTTCAACTTTTTAGGTACAAGAACAATAGGGGAGGCGTAAGGGGAGTCGCTTTTTTCAATTATTTTCCTTTTTAATAAATCATCTACTATTTCCTCTACTTTATTTTTTTCAAAATAAGACAGTCGTCTTGGCCTGGCCAAAAACGGTTGGTGGCCTGGCCTAACTTTGATTGACATTTCATAATTAACTTCCGGTTCTAAGGGCTTATCCGCTTCTAAGTAGGACTCTTTAATCAACTTTAAAAATTAATTTTTTAGTTCAAAATCAATTTTGGGGTTTACATTTAAATATGGATCTTTATCGTCAAGACAATTTTCCTCTGTTAAAAATATAAAATCAGGTTCCTCACAATTATTTTTAATTTCCTTTTTCTCAAATTTTACATCCTGTTCAAACACAACCCTTAAATTGTTTTTATTAATAAAATCTCTGCCTAATAGACAACTGTATTCCATGGTTCCGATTGGGACCACATGAAAATCAGCACTTGTCTCTAATTCCTGGTCAGAGGAAATAACTAATTTAGCGCTAAGTTTACCAATAATATTTAATTTTGAATGGTTGATACCATGAAAAGACTGTGGTTTTTCTACATTAGTTATAAGGTTTTTAGGCACTGATGTTTCCAAAATTAAAGAAATGGGGCTACCTGTGTCGACAATTGCAGTAATTGGGCTACTATTAACATTGTGAAGTGTCATTGTTGCGTTGACCTGGTACGAAGGAGTAACAACGTCCAATTTATCCATTACATAATTGGTAGTAGAATCACGTCGGGTGCATTCTTTTGCTTGATGTTGAGGAGAACCGCATTTAAAACATGAACCCCGTTCTCTGCGCGGCTTAGGGCAGCTTGTTAACAAATGATCCTTTGTGAAGCAATTAAAACAGCGTTTAACTTGAGCTGAAGATGAGGATGCAGGAGTTTTCAGAGTTGAGTCTACTTTCTTTTTTTCCAGTAAAGGTTTCACTACCTCGGCCATAGGTTGAGAGGTTTTGTTTATACGAACATTCTTCCTTTCTTCAATGATCCTTTCGAATTTTATTAGATCTTTAAATAAGCCATCAATGGAAGTGTGGTCCTTTGAAAGAACCATACTCGCTAATTCTCTGTTAGTTAAGCCTATCGCGATTCTTTCTTTTTGTTCCTCAAAACTTAACTTCAACTTTTCACATAACTTAACTTTATCATGAAAGTAAAGGCTAAGGTCTTCTTTTGTACCTTGAACCTTGCTATTCATGGCATTCCATAATGACGTTATATTTTCTTCAAAAACGAAACGGTTTTTGAATGCTTGTTTAAATTGTGACCAATCATTAATAACAGTTTTATTTGTTTCATACCAGCATAAAGCAGCTCCGGTAAGTTTACTTTTAGCTGTCTCCAATGTAAATTCCGCTGGCCACCTGTGTAGTTTCGCCGACATCTCGATGTTTTCTAACCAATTTTCACTGATAGTCAAATCCTTACCATCGTAACCGACAATATTTTTAGAAAAATCCGGAATCACGCAATATTTTTCGTCCTTTTTTGAATTTTGATTAGCCTGCAATAACAACTGCATCGACTCTTGTTGAGCTTTCATGAGGCCTAACAAAGACTCGATGTTCAAGGAATCATTATTTAAAGTATTCGCCGATGGCACAGACAAAGTTTCATTCTCATTATCACTCATAATTAATACCGAACACTAACCTCGGAATAGCGAATCGAATCCCACTTCTGAAAAACTGTTGTGGGGCTTTATATGAATAAACCACACGAAAACTATATTAATTATTAAAAGTTTATAATGTCTGGAAAAAGAACAATACAAAATGTATAGGCACATAACAAATTAAACATAAATAATAGTCACAAAACATAAAACAATATACACAACAAAAACGTGGACATAAATCAGAAGAGAGTTAATTAGCGTCGCTCTTACACCCAGGATATATCCATAGGAGCTACTATCCTGGTGTATTGCGGGTCTACATAACTATAATATGATTAAACTAAATAGAATTTACAACAACTTAAAATAAAAAAAAAAAAAAGAAACACGCCATTGGGATTTTTCCAAACCCAAGGAATCGAAATAATAACGAACCACCAAAAAAAATCATAACTGGCCAACCTGATCAATTCTCCACAACATTTAAATCAATAAATATACCTAGAAAATTGACCCAGATTACCAACCGTTACACATTACCTTATTTCTTTACTCAAGGGTCCTTCTGCTTCTATTATTGCAGGTATTCCTTTATCTGAGGATAATTTTCAGATAGCGTGGAAGACCCTGAATGACATCTATAATAATAAACGCCTGTTAGCAGCTATACATATTTAAACAAGCTTCTTGAGATGAAATCTATTCATTCTAGGCCCTCTTCTGAGGTGCTCACATCTCTTATAGCTTAAATCACGGAAGCTGTAGCAGCTTTTAAATTTTTAAAAATTCCTAATCCGTCTGATTTTAATTTATTTTTTTTCATTTCTCACGTAGGTGCTTGGATCCGTACACAAGTGAGGCTTGCGAGATACATAATTCTGAAGAGTATCCAACCTTCTAGAGTATCCTCAAGTATCCGCAACTTAGCGGATCCTCGATTTAGGGTCAGTAGGCCTATTGATTTTCTGTTGGGCTGTGACTTAAACGACAAGTGAAAGAGGGGGGTTCATTTTTTTTATCGCTCAAAAATCACCAGACGACCATTCTTTAGCCAGTACCAGTTGTCCCGATATATTCTTAATGACATTGCTAGTAAAAATCACAGGTCCTAATGAAGAAGAACAAAGAGTTAGAGCATTGTTTGACACGGGATCATCCCGTTCCTAAGTAATAGACAAAGTAGTTGAAAGAGTTGGGTACTCACCTATTTACCAAGAGACGTTAAACCATGGGCTTTTTGGAGGAGGTTCCAGAGGAAAAGTAGGCCAAAATTTATATAAAATACATGCTAGTAATATAGAAGGATCTAACAAATGTAATTTTGATGCTTTGAGACAAAATACTATTTGTGGATTTGTTCCTAAGATAGCCAGAGGACCATGGATATCTGAATTAAAATATGTTATTCTTACTGATTTAGTAAATAGCCCTAATAGTGGAAAAATTGAGTGGTGTTCTGCATGAAACCCTACAACTGGTTATTACTGGCGTCAACAAGATCCAAGCTAAATCCCTCAATGAACGTCTGTTCCGACAACTTTGCCATGAAAATGATAAGGAATTCGAACGCTTGCTTCTACATACAGCCGTGAGGTGGCTTTCCAAAGGAAACTGTTTGCCTGTTTGCACCGTTTCTTTCGAATTATTTGACACGGTTACTGAGTTCCTCGAAATGTCTGATCCTGTTTTAAGTGAGACTTTGAAGCAACGCAAGTTGGAACTTGCGTACCTTACAGATATTTTTGAGAAAATGAACGAAACCAATATAAGGCTTCAAGGAAACAAGGTGAACCTTATCAAGGCCAAAGGAATTATTTCATTATTCATCGCGAAGTTTGATATTTACAAGGTAAATACTGACCGTAAAGAGCTGATTCAGTTTCCGACCCTTAAAAAGTGTTTAGTGTCAGATAACGACTCCTGAACTCCCAGAAGACAAAATCCTAATTTTTACCGATCACCTTGATCAGTTAAAAACTGACAAGCAATCAAGATTTGAAGATTTGACCAAGTTACAAAATCCGAATTGGATTCTAGATCCATTTTCGTTTAAAGCAGTGGATAAGCTTGATAACTCTTTACAGACGGAGTTTCTAGATTTGAAGTATGACTGTGAGGCGAAAATAATTTTCCAGCAGAGCGGTTATGAATTAGCCTAGGTGAAGCTTATGGACACTTATCCACAACTGGTGGGAAAAACTGAAGGAAAATGTGGGGAAAAACTGAACCACTTCTCACCTCGTTCCCGACAACATATTTGTTAAAAAAGGATTTAGTTCTGTTGTCCAGCTCCTCACAAAACAAAGAAATAAGTTGGACATTTGCCTCGAAGGAGATTTGCGCCTGAACTTGACGAACATAAAGCCGGATATTCAAGCTTTAAGGCAGCAATCGAAAAGGTAAAATGAAACTATAACAAAGTTTTCAAACTCATTTATTTTTTTCAAATTTTAATTGTCATCTTTCTTAATTTTTCCAGATTCTAATTTAAAAATGAAAACGTGTTCTTCTGTTTTTTTAATCTACGTCAGTGTTAATTAGTTGTTATATTCGTCTTAGTTAATTATTTCACTTGTTTATTTTTTTTAAAAAATAAAAACATTTATTTTTATTTTATGCAAGAGTGACCGGATAAAACTGGTTTGGTTGATTTTAAAATACGGCAATAAAATTGTTTAAAATAATAAAACAGCTTTATTATTTACACTTTACTTCAAATTAAAATTAGGCATACAATGAAAATGAAAAGGGGACGATAGGTGTAAGTCAACCTGCAGAAAGGGGAGATGGGCCACAAAAGGTTGGGAACCACTGTTCTAACTCATTCAGAAACATGGAACCCTCACCCTCAACGTCCTAGCATATGCTTAGCCGTATTACACTTCAACTGCGAACTACTTCGCCAACACAAGTTGGCACGATGGAGACCCAAGGGATCCTGAGCAACTACTCTCGAGGATCTGGGACTATTCCACCTTTCCATTTAGGGTCACACCGATCGAGGATCCGCCATATGCTCCGTCATTCGTTAGACCACGACAACGATTTCTCCATCTTGCCTAATCTCCAGCAAACTCAAAGTGGGTCGGCAGAAGATGGGTTGTATAGTCCGGCACAATTGTGACCATCAACAGTGGCGTGCACAGGGGAACGTAAACCACCACCAGCTTCCTACTCACCAGCTTTCTGTAGACCTCTACAGGGTTAGACCTCGCATTACCCTTATTTAGAATTAAATGAACCACAGATTCATCTCATCACAGATCATCAGGAGTTCGATTGTTGACGCCTTACAGTAAACATCGCTCTCTTTCGCTCTCTTTCCAAATCGTAATTTCGGAAGTTCTAGACATTATTTTATTTTCATTTTTTGCAAAATTGTTCATTTTATTTTAGTTTTTTTATTTGTGAAGTTCTATTTTATTTTATGCGGCAGTTCTTTTAGTTTTAAAGAAAGAAAACTTCTATAGTTTAGTGTATAGAAGCGTTATTCAGAGGAGTGGGGAGTCACGTGCTCCGAGCTTGCCCAGTCTCCGGAGAGGGACCTTCGGTCCCGAGTCTTTCCTTCGATAAGGTAATTCATCAAAACATTGATATCTTTGTTTACGAACACTTAGCGGGTCATTGCCCGCTTTAAATAATAAATAATATTTCTCTATTATTTTTAATGGAGGAATCGAAATCAGAACCCGAGCCTACCTTTTCAGATACCCAATCGGAGGTCTATTCTGAAAGTGAATTTCTTATGCCTAAAGCAAGAGCCCGCGACAAAAGAAAACAAAAAAAGAGGAAAAGAGAGTTCGCTCATCAACAAGAAGTCCACCTGTCAAAAAAGGGCGCAAACGTTCACAAGACGAAACAGGTAAGAAAACAGTATGGAAGTCGCCGCATCTTCAAACGATACGATTAATATTAGAACCGAGGAATCCTCGAATAACATTAACTCTACCGCGACGTCATCACAATTTTTTACCCCGAATCCGTATTCATCTATTGCACCCACAGACAACACTGAGTCCAACATAGAAGATTACAAACCTCCTCCGATATATGTAAGGCAAGTCAACTATTGTTATCAGTTATGCCAAGCTCTAGAGAATAAAGTCGGAAAAGACTCTTTCTCTTGTAAGACCCGAGCTTCGGACGTTGTTTTCTTCTTTAAAACTTCATTATCTTACAGAGACGCGATTCATTATTTAAAAGAAATAAATGCACCACACCACACATATCAAGCCAAGGAGCAGAGAGCTTATCGCGTTGTTTTAAAAAACATTCACCCGTCAACACCGGAAGAGGTAATAAAATCCGAACTAGAAATTTTGGGTTATTCAGTTCGCAATGTAATTAACATTAAACAAAAGGGCACAAAAGAATCACTGCCTGTTTTTTTCATTGACCTTGAACCACGCTGTTCTAAGAATAAAGATATTTTTAAATTAAGAGAGCTTGCATACAGCAAAGTAAAAGTTGAGGAACCCCACGTTAGAAGTGAAATCATACAATGCGCCAGATGCCAGGCATACGGTCATAGTAAAACTTATTGTAACTATACAATGAAATGTGTAAAATGTTCAGGAAACCACGAAGCCAAAAACTGTCCCCTACCGAGAACTACGAACTGTGTTTGTGCTCTATGCGAAGGGGCTCATCCTGCTAATTACAAGGGCTGTCTAAAATACAAGGAGCTCAAAGATAAACAACGTCTTCGAAGACCGCGAGACGATACAGCACGGAGAGTTGTCCAGCCTAAATCAGTGATTAAAAACGATCAAACCAATGGAAATACGTTTACTAATAATGATTTCCCCTCGCTCAACGCAGCAAATGACAACAGAGAATCTTCTGAACAACATGATGAACCCCAAACAGCTCAACCTCCTCAGACTCCCAGAAACTACGCCGGCGCAGTCCGTGGCCATAATACTAGAAACAATATTCCTCCTCCTACTTCCTCAGATGACCTCACCTCACTCTTCGCTTCTCTAAGTAACTTATTTATTGAAGTAAAAAAAATCATAACCCCGTTAATACCGATACTTATAACCCTGCTATCTACCTTTCTTCCTGCGTTCATCCCTGCACAATGACCCAGAATAATTTCCTGTCTGTCCTTTTGTGGAATGCCGACGGCTTGAATCAGTTCTCTCACAGGGACGAATTAAACATTCTCTTACACGACAAACGCATAGACATAGCACTCATCACAGAAACTCATTATACAACACGTTCACATGCACACATTACTGACTACACTGTTTACAGGACAGATCATCCAGACAACACAGCACATGGAGGTACCGCAATCTTCATTAGAAACAATATTTCTCATTACCAAATCCCCACCCAACCAACTGATTCCCTTATGTCCACAGTAGTTAAAATAAACACTACACATTTTAATTTTTCCGTAGCCGCCGTATACTGCCCTCCCAACAAAGTAGTTTCCCAACTCCAACTTAAAACCTATTTTTCCTCTCTTGGACCCATATTCCTTGCCGGTGGTGACTGGAACGCGAAGCATCAGCAGTGGGGCTGTAGAGTGGGAAATCAGCGTGGACCGGTGCTGCTCGATACCGTCTCAACCTCTAACCTCACAGTAATCACACCTAATCAATATACCTACTGGCCATACGATAACACTAAACTTCCAGATCTCCTAGATTTCTTTGTTTCCTCCCGTCTCTCTCACTTCAATTATCATACTACTGTTCTGAATGACCTTTCCTCCGATCACCTTCCTATTATCCTTACACTTGACGTACAACCCGTTCCTAAAAATACTAAACCTTCCCTTATAACTGGACCTTTAGACTGGGACAAATTCAAATACTTACTGGACAGTAAAATCGACTTAAAAATTCCTTTAAAAACGCCACAACAGATTGACAAAGCAGTTGAATTTCTGACAGTTAGTATACAGCAATCAGTTAAAGACTCGACCGGCCCTGAACTACGTACGGACAGAAAATCAAATTTACCCCCAAAAATTAAGACACTAATAACAGATAAAAGACGTGCTAGAGCTAGATGGCAAATTACAAGAACTATGGCAGACAAACTTACTTACAATAGACTCAACAGACAACTGACATCCTTATTAAACCAATACAGAGCAGATAAATTTGACGCTTATACGGAATCACTGACTACTGAAAATAAATCACTATGGACCGCGACAAAAAGAATCCTTTCCTATAAACCAATATCCCCTCCTCTTCGTCTTGACAATGGATCATGGGCCCTGTCTGACGAGGACAAAGCTTCCTCTTTTGCTCAACACCTCTCCTCAGTCTTTACTCCTCACCTTGACGTATCTGATCCTAACCATGATAGCTTAATAGAAAGTGAACTCGCCTCTCCTCTTCAGTTATCTCTTCCTCCTCCAGCTTACCATCCCTCCGATGTGACCCATATCATAAAAGATCTCCCAATTAATAAAGCACCTGGGTCCGATTTAATAACTGCTAAAGTTCTTAAAAATCTACCTAAGAAAGCCCTCCTGTTACTAACCTATATTTTTAACTCAGTACTTCGTACCACCTACTTCCCGTCCCAATGGAAACAATCCCTGATTATCATGATTCCCAAACCTAATAAGCCCACTCACCTTTCTTCGTCCTACCGTCCTATTAGTCTCCTCCCTGTAATGAGTAAAATTCTCGAGAAACTCTTACTTCGTCGTATATTTCCTATCCTAGAATCCCACAATGTACTTCCAGATCACCAATTCGGTTTTCGAGCAGCGCACTCAACTATTCACCAGTGCCATCGCGTTGCAGACACTATCGCTTCCGCTCTTGAGAAAAAGCAGTATGTTTCTGCTGCCTTTCTTGACGAAGTACAAGCCTTCGATCGAGTCTGGCACCGGGGGCTGCTGTGGAAACTCAAGAGAATCCTTCCCCCAACCTATTATCTAATCTTATCCTCTTATTTGAAAGACAGATCCTTTAAAGTCTCTCAAGGATCCTCTGCCTCCCATTCCTTTCCCATCCTTGCAGGCGTGCCTCAAGGTAGCATTCTAGCTCCTTTCCTTTATTCCCTTTACACAGCTGATATCCCGCTTCACCCCAATACCTTCCTAGCTTCCTTCGCCGATGATAAGGCCATCCTCTCAACCAATTCCGACCACCAATTAGCATCCCAATACCTTCAAACCCACCTTTTAATAGTTGAAAAGTGGGCTCAAAAATTGAAAATCAAATTTAACGCCGAAAAAAGTGTACATGTTACGTTTACCCTAAGAAGAGCAACCTGTCCTCCCGTTTACTTGAACGGTTCCCTTCTTCCTGTTTCTAATGAAGTGCGATACTTAGGACTCTACCTAGACAGGTAGGGTAAAAAGATATGTTCTGGCTCAAGGGCTAATGTCCACCTCAACTAAGGTCGATGACCTCATCTGATTCAGCTCTCGTCTACCCCACAGACCCTGTTCACGTACTCGATCCCGCCCCCCGATGCCCGATTCGTACCCCGTTACAGACATTAAACCAATGACCCCCCCCCCCCCCAGTCGAATTCTGTCTCAGAGTCGAATTCTGCCTCAGAGTCGAATACTGCCTCCAAATTGAGTCGGATTTGACCCCCCCCCCTCCCATGAGCGTTGTTGTTTTTATTCAAATTTGGCGCCTTCCCCCTCCCCTCCTACTTTTCGTATTTGTTATTTTTGAATTTGCCGGGTTACCCCTCTCTTACGTCATGTGTCGGCCATGCTGGATTCTGAATTTTCGTATTTATTATTTTTGAATTTGCCGGGTTACACTCCTCCTAGACTACCAAGTACATCATATACTTTTAATATTTTCATTTTGAATATAGCGCCCTCGCCTCTGATCCTGGGACCTGTAAATGTTAAAAATGTATATCTGGGAATTGAACACCGACTTCCCAGGTGTCGAGCTAACACGCTATCAATTTAGACATTTGACCGCTTATAAAAAACTGTACAAATGCATCTATAAGAGAGAACTGAGGTCGACATTTCATAATATACTCTTTCTCTTTCCTACACCTTATAAGGAGTAGAGAGAGAGGGAAACGGCACGTGTTTTTTCCATAGTATTATTTTTTTGCTGACTCTTCAAGCTTAGGTTATATATCCGTAATTTTCTCGCATAATAATTTTATCAAATCAAATAAAATATATATAGTTTCTTTCTCACGCTAGCATATTATTTAATCGGTCTTCTCTTTTTTTTATTTTCTTTCGCATTTTAACATACAAAAATATTTTTTCTTTGTCTTAGCTAATACAAACATCTGTTTTTTGTTTTTAACTTATTCATTTCAATTAAAAACTGTTCCCGGTCAATGTTTTGTAGTTGAGTTTTAACAATTTTTAATTCAAAAACCTGTTCCCGGTTACATATACCACACGCACACACACACATACATATGGAGCCAACCCAAATTTGGAACCAGATATCATTAAATAGGATATTTTAATTTTAATTTGAAAATTGACCCGCGCAAAATTAAAGAATAATTATTATAAATTATTCAATAATAAATGAATAAATTTAAGTTTATTGTTATAAATTTTTCAGGTTCGCATATTTATATTTAACCAGAGTGATCACGCTGTGGTTTTATTCTTAACTTAGATTCCAACACCTAAAAAATTACTCACACATGATTTACAAACAAATTCCCAGACTATTTAATATTACCTGTATTATAAAACAAGTATGCCTGTATATATGTGTTTGTACATGTGGTGTAAATTTATTTCTGACTTGACATATGTTTAAAACAAAAGATGCTTAATGTAATAGTCATTCCCGTAATAATTCTAACAAAGTAGTCCACAATTATAAAATGTAACATAAAGTAGTACATATTTTAATCAGTTTAATCAACTACATAGTAAATTATCCTAAATATTAATTTTACCGAGGGTTTTGAGTATTCAATTTTTAGATGTCTCCTTTGAGATTACTTAAAAATATATTTTTAACAGTTTTATATACACGCTCCGGTTTACTTAGTCGTAACTCATTATAAACTTTTCCTTATAATTATATTTTATTGTGTTTACAATAAAATCTCGTACTACTTTAAACAATCAAATACAAAACAGATTGAGAAATATTACTACATCCAACTAATCAATATATAAAACCCTATCTAGATAGATATTATACAAAAGATTTGTTCTTTTATGTATTTGTTTTTTAGGTAGCATTCTTATTAAAAATATCCACATGGTAAGTTATTAGTAATATACACATGTAATATATATAGAACACTAGTTTTATACATCTATATTATTTGTTTTCTTGTCTGTTGGACAACAGGTTTTAAAATACATGTATATCTATTAAACCAAAAACAATATTCTTAAATTTACCCGCCTAATTCAATACCACTTAACTCCAACGCCTCTTAACCCAATATTTCTTAACTCTAATACCTCCTAACCCAATATTCCTAATTGTGTCTGTAATTAAATGTATGTGTCTGTGCGTGGGTGTATATATTAGTTAAACAACACATACAACCCTAATACAAATTAGTTAAAGAATCCTGCATATATAAAAATCAAACATATCTATTTAACATAGAATAGTTGGATGATTTATTTGATTAAATTATTATTATTTTAAAATCAATTGAAGCCCATTATCCTTTACATACTAAATAAGTCAGCTGATCTGTTGGCTGAAAATGGCCAACAAATATAAACAAGAGATACAAAATTAAATATTACAAAAATAAAATGTAGAACTATTTTATAATTATTCAATATATCCCATTGGTAAACTAGTTTTTGTTGTATTATTCGTCTGAAATATGTAGATGGTAGATCTTATAGTATATATTTATAATTTGTTTAACCATACCTCCATAATACTAGTAAAATGCACAATTATATACACAGAATTTTTAGAGTCCAGTGATTGTAATGTTTCCATGCAATTTATATCTGGTATTCAATGTTTATATAATAGAGTTTACTTCTTCTTGACACAGACTTAGATATTAATGCCATGTGATGGCTCCCTCCAAAAACTAAACTCGTAACTCACTTGATAAAAAAATGTTTGTAATCCAAATATACAATCTTTTGATTCATAAGGTTACAAACAGTGTACAAAATAGATATATTTTTAAAGTAAATTTGAGGTAATAGAAAAATTTTAACATGTGTTAGGGTCATTGACCTTGGTTATAAATTCTTAAACCCGTTGTTTTGTAGTAATAATTTATACATTAATATCGAACCCATACACATGTATACTGTACGAACATGTTTTTTTCTATAGTTATATTTTATAGATGAATGAATCAGTGTCTGTATACATGAGGGTTAAACGCTCAGGGCCATAATATGGAAGCATGACATCATAATGGCAGTTGTACATCAATTGCTTAGAAACCTCCCAATGGCGATTTACACCCCCCAGCCACCCCTAATATATGGATTAGTGGCCTGCACGTTTACGCCCCCAATGTAGATATTAGTCCTGTTATTGGATGTTTTTTGACAATGGCGATTTAATTACGCCCCCTATTTTGCAAATGTTGTCTTCGTCAGCCCACCTCCAATGGCGATATCAGTTATATTATTGGTTGAGACGATTTTTTATTTTACTTGGCAATGGCCAATAAAATCATCCATCCCTAACATAAGAAAATATATATAAGAAATATGGGGTTGATCAACCCCTTGCAAGTCCGCTTTATTAAATGATAAAATAAACAAGTTGTATATAAATAATTAGTTTATTTCCTATACTGCTAATGTCTTAGTAATGTTTTTGTAAATGTTACTCAAAAGATTAAATTTATATCAGAATATTGACATTAAAAAAAAAAAAGGATTATTTACATGTCTAGACGGCAGGTATATAATTATAGCAGCTGAAGCTTGAAAGCGGTTGACCTTGGCCGAGCTGTAGAACGGGCTATCCTCCAAATAAACCGCGGAATCTAATTACTTTTAATGCATGTAACTTAATATTTCTTAAAACGCTCACCTTTGTACACTTTAACATTATTATAAGGTATACAAGGATATCTCCATGTGGTTGTACTTAAAATTCTAAACTAAAAATTAATGAATTACCATTATATAAAAAGTCTTATCGCAAGGTTTCAATTCTCAGACAAAATACACTTATTTTTAAAAGCTTAAAAAACGATAATTTAAGTATAGTTCAATAATAAAACGCTTATTAATATAATAGTTAAATTATAAAACTATAATTTTAGAAAAATAAATAAATAAATAAACAACGAGAGAGCGACCAATATAATATTAGGGGTAAAATAAATACAACCAAACAAAAGATAATTATTTGCAGGGTTGTCAATAGTTTATAATATGTATGTTGTTTGATTATGTATATATTACAAAGACTGAAACAGCACATGAGAGAACAATAAATGATATAATTTCCGCACTTTTCGAGTTCTAGTAGCACGCTTCTATATTTATATAGCAACACTGTAGTAATTATTGCATTATTTCAACTCAGACTACACTGTCAATGATTTTAAATTAAATTTTGATGGCAAAGAAAATGCCTAACCAGGGTCTAGGAGGAGCCTGGAGATAGAACTCCTTCTAGTCGAAGTCTCCCGCTTTGTTAACACAGTAGTGCTGCAATGGGAGGCAGGACAATCCGTACACCTCCTATCCCAACACTAAAGCCTCTTGAGCCAACTAGGCTGGGAGAGTCCTTTCACTGAGTATTGACACCCAGTAAGCGAAACTCCCGCTTGCAGGCGTATTTATTCTGTTTCCCCGAGAGAGGAGCATGCGCATTGTAATATCAAGGTCAAAAGACAGAGGAAATTGTCGTATAGTTATGTAATCAAGATCATAATTGAAACATCACCCACAGAAATTGCAATACATGATCACTCATTCAGAATTAGTATGTCTGTGGTTTACTCACTTTGCATACAAACCCTACAAAATTCAGCGTGTTCAAAGAGTAAAAAAGAAACTTGATTTGAATTTCTATGATTATCAGAATAGAATCTACGGTTATTATATTAGAAAAGTGTACACATATATGCAAATTTTCATTAAGAGGAGAATTTTTTACTATTCAAAGCTTAGTCAGTCAGTATCGTCCATATGTTAGGATTCCTAAGGACATAAAAAGGCCGATATCTTGGAAACGGATAGATATATCGAAAAAATAACAAAATTTCGATAAGCACTTCGTGCCAATCGAGCCCACATTACTTTTTAAAGCTCAATCATTTAAGACCCCACACGAATTTATGGGGGGGGGGGGGGGGAGGGGGATGTCAGGGGGGTAATAAAAACTTGAGGCTTATACACACTTGAAAGAAAAATATGGCTCTATTTTCAATATTAATATCTCATAATCCAATGATTTACTTTAAAATTGATCAAAATTCGTATTTTAACCAATATTTCCCTTCTAAGGGTATAAAAGGGCATGTATCTCGGAAATGGATAGAGATATCGAAAAAATAACAAAATTTCGATAAGCACTTCGTGCCAATCGAGCCCACATTACTTTTTAAAGCTCAATCATTTAAGACCCCACACAAATATATGGGGGGGGGGGGGGAAGGGGGATGTCAGGGGGGTAATAAAAACTTGAGGCTTATACACACTTGAAAGAAAAATATGGCTCTATTTTCAATATTAATATCTCATAATCCAATGATTTACTTTAAAATTGATCAAAATTCGTATTTTAACCAATATTTCCCTTCTAAGGGCATAAAAGGGCATGTATCTCGGAAATGGATAGAGATATCGAAAAAATAACAAAATTTCGATAAGCACTTCGTGCCAATCGAGCCCACATTACTTTTTAAAGCTCAATCATTTAAGACCCCACACAAATATATGGGGGGGGGGGAAGGGGGATATCAGGGGGGAAATAAAAACTTGAGGCTTATACACACTTGAAAGAAAAATATGGCTCTATTTTCAATATTAATATCCCATAATCCAATGATTTACTTTAAAATTGATCAAAATTCGTATTTTAACCAATATTTCCCTACTAAGGGTATAAAAGGGCATGTATCTCGGAATCGGATAGAGATATCGAAAAAATAACAAAATTTCGATAAGCACTTCGTGCCAATCGAGCCCACATTACTTTTTAAAGCTCAATCATTTAAGACCCCACACAAATATATGGGGGGGGGGGGGGAGGGGGATATCAGGGGGGTAATAAGAACTTGAGGCTTATACACACTTGAAAGAAAAATATGGCTCTATTTTCAATATTAATATCCCATAATCCAATGATTTACTTTAAAATTGATCAAAATTCGTATTTTAACCAATATTTCCCTACTAAGGGTATAAAAGGGCATGTATCTCGGAATCGGATAGAGATATCGAAAAAATAACAAAATTTCGATAAGCACTTCGTGCCAATCGAGCCCACATTACTTTTTAAAGCTCAATCATTTAAGACCCCACACAAATTTATGGGGGGGGGGGGGTTGTCAGAGGGGTGATAAAATACTCGGAACGGACAGAGATATCGAAAAAATAACAAAATTTTGTGGGGTCGAGCCCCAATTATGTTTGGAAGCTGAATTATTTACCACCCACTCGATTTTTTTATGGGCAGGGGAGGGGGGGGGGGAGTTACCAAATTTCGAAGATATCATCCTATTTTGCCCATGGCTTGCGCTATTTAAGTCCGATTTCTCTTTAAGTCTCATTTCAAGACCCATTATCCTTAAAAAATCAACATTTTACGAGTTATACCCTTGGAACGAGGGGGGGGGGGGGGAGAAGCCAAATATTGACTTTTTGACCCTACGAACTGCACATTTAAGATAAATTGGGCAGTTTCACGAGCTATTTTACCCATTTCCTACCGATTTCGTCTATTACACAGAATTTCCCCATTCTAGTCTAATATTTTTTTAACAAATTCCCAATTATAAGGCTACAAATCCCAATGAATCGCACATATCTACGCGATTTATGTCCGATTTCTCTCATTTCAACACCCATTTTCCCTAGTGATGACCCCTTTTGGGCGTCTTTCAGTCTTTTTTTTGCCATTTTGGCCCCACAACCGGGCCCGGGCCCCACGCCCCACCGCTAGCGCCCTGCGCCCCCCGTTGTCGCCTTGCGATTCCGCTTACACAAAGTTACAATTTATAGTTTGCGCAAGGCGACAACGGGGGGCGCAGGGCGCTAGCGGTGGGGCGTGGGGCCCGGGCCCGGTTGTGGGGCCAAAATGGCAAAAAAAAGACTGAAAGACGCCCAAAAGGGGTCATCACTAGGGAAAATGGGTGTTGAAATGAGAGAAATCGGACATAAATCGCGTAGATATGTGCGATTCATTGGGATTTGTAGCCTTATAATTGGGAATTTGTTAAAAAAATATTAGACTAGAATGGGGAAATTCTGTGTAATAGACGAAATCGGTAGGAAATGGGTAAAATAGCTCGTGAAACTGCCCAATTTATCTTAAATGTGCAGTTCGTAGGGTCAAAAAGTCAATATTTGGCTTCTCCCCCCCCCCCCCCCCCCTCGTTCCAAGGGTATAACTCGTAAAATGTTGATTTTTTAAGGATAATGGGTCTTGAAATGAGACTTAAAGAGAAATCGGACTTAAATAGCGCAAGCCATGGGCAAAATAGGATGATATCTTCGAAATTTGGTAACTCCCCCCCCCCCTCCCCTGCCCATAAAAAAATCGAGTGGGTGGTAAATAATTCAGCTTCCAAACATAATTGGGGCTCGACCCCACAAAATTTTGTTATTTTTTCGATATCTCTGTCCGTTCCGAGTATTTTATCACCCCTCTGACAACCCCCCCCCCCCCATAAATTTGTGTGGGGTCTTAAATGATTGAGCTTTAAAAAGTAATGTGGGCTCGATTGGCACGAAGTGCTTATCGAAATTTTGTTATTTTTTCGATATCTCTATCCGATTCCGAGATACATGCCCTTTTATACCCTTAGTAGGGAAATATTGGTTAAAATACGAATTTTGATCAATTTTAAAGTAAATCATTGGATTATGGGATATTAATATTGAAAATAGAGCCATATTTTTCTTTCAAGTGTGTATAAGCCTCAAGTTCTTATTACCCCCCTGATATCCCCCTCCCCCCCCCCCCCCATATATTTGTGTGGGGTCTTAAATGATTGAGCTTTAAAAAGTAATGTGGGCTCGATTGGCACGAAGTGCTTATCGAAATTTTGTTATTTTTTCGATATCTCTATCCGATTCCGAGATACATGCCCTTTTATACCCTTAGTAGGGAAATATTGGTTAAAATACGAATTTTGATCAATTTTAAAGTAAATCATTGGATTATGGGATATTAATATTGAAAATAGAGCCATATTTTTCTTTCAAGTGTGTATAAGCCTCAAGTTTTTATTTCCCCCCTGATATCCCCCTTCCCCCCCCCCATATATTTGTGTGGGGTCTTAAATGATTGAGCTTTAAAAAGTAATGTGGGCTCGATTGGCACGAAGTGCTTATCGAAATTTTGTTATTTTTTCGATATCTCTATCCATTTCCGAGATACATGCCCTTTTATGCCCTTAGAAGGGAAATATTGGTTAAAATACGAATTTTGATCAATTTTAAAGTAAATCATTGGATTATGAGATATTAATATTGAAAATAGAGCCATATTTTTCTTTCAAGTGTGTATAAGCCTCAAGTTTTTATTACCCCCCTGACATCCCCCTTCCCCCCCCCCCCCCCCATATATTTGTGTGGGGTCTTAAATGATTGAGCTTTAAAAAGTAATGTGGGCTCGATTGGCACGAAGTGCTTATCGAAATTTTGTTATTTTTTCGATATCTCTATCCATTTCCGAGATACATGCCCTTTTATACCCTTAGAAGGGAAATATTGGTTAAAATACGAATTTTGATCAATTTTAAAGTAAATCATTGGATTATGAGATATTAATATTGAAAATAGAGCCATATTTTTCTTTCAAGTGTGTATAAGCCTCAAGTTTTTATTACCCCCCTGACATCCCCCTCCCCCCCCCCCCCCCATAAATTCGTGTGGGGTCTTAAATGATTGAGCTTTAAAAAGTAATGTGGGCTCGATTGGCACGAAGTGCTTATCGAAATTTTGTTATTTTTTCGATATATCTATCCGTTTCCAAGATATCGGCCTTTTTATGTCCTTAGGAATCCTAACATATGGACGATACTGACTGACTAAGCTTTGAATAGTAAAAAATTCTCCTCTTAATGAAAATTTGCATATATGTGTACACTTTTCTAATATAATAACCGTAGATTCTATTCTGATAATCATAGAAATTCAAATCAAGTTTCTTTTTTACTCTTTGAACACGCTGAATTTTGTAGGGTTTGTATGCAAAGTGAGTAAACCACAGACATACTAATTCTGAATGAGTGATCATGTATTGCAATTTCTGTGGGTGATGTTTCAATTATGATCTTGATTACATAACTATACGACAATTTCCTCTGTCTTTTGACCTTGATATTACAATGCGCATGCTCCTCTCTCGGGGAAACAGAATAAATACGCCTGCAAGCGGGAGTTTCGCTTACTGGGTGTCAATACTCAGTGAAAGGACTCTCCCAGCCTAGTTGGCTCAAGAGGCTTTAGTGTTGGGATAGGAGGTGTACGGATTGTCCTGCCTCCCATTGCAGCACTACTGTGTTAACAAAGCGGGAGACTTCGACTAGAAGGAGTTCTATCTCCAGGCTCCTCCTAGACCCTGGTTAGGCATTTTCTTTGCCATCAAAATTTAATTTAAAATCATTGACAGTGTAGTCTGAGTTGAAATAATGCAATAATTACTACAGTGTTGCTATATAAATATAGAAGCGTGCTACTAGAACTCGAAAAGTGCGGAAATTATATCATTTATTGTTCTCTCATGTGCTGTTTCAGTCTTTGTAATATATACATAATCAAACAACATACATATTATAAACTATTGACAACCCTGCAAATAATTATCTTTTGTTTGGTTGTATTTATTTTACCCCTAATATTATATTGGTCGCTCTCTCGTTGTTTATTTATTTATTTATTTTTCTAAAATTATAGTTTTATAATTTAACTATTATATTAATAAGCGTTTTATTATTGAACTATACTTAAATTATCGTTTTTTAAGCTTTTAAAAATAAGTGTATTTTGTCTGAGAATTGAAACCTTGCGATAAGACTTTTTATATAATGGTAATTCATTAATTTTTAGTTTAGAATTTTAAGTACAACCACATGGAGATATCCTTGTATACCTTATAATAATGTTAAAGTGTACAAAGGTGAGCGTTTTAAGAAATATTAAGTTACATGCATTAAAAGTAATTAGATTCCGCGGTTTATTTGGAGGATAGCCCGTTCTACAGCTCGGCCAAGGTCAACCGCTTTCAAGCTTCAGCTGCTATAATTATATACCTGCCGTCTAGACATGTAAATAATCCTTTTTTTTTTTTAATGTCAATATTCTGATATAAATTTAATCTTTTGAGTAACATTTACAAAAACATTACTAAGACATTAGCAGTATAGGAAATAAACTAATTATTTATATACAACTTGTTTATTTTATCATTTAATAAAGCGGACTTGCAAGGGGTTGATCAACCCCATATTTCTTATATATATTTTCTTATGTTAGGGATGGATGATTTTATTGGCCATTGCCAAGTAAAATAAAAAATCGTCTCAACCAATAATATAACTGATATCGCCATTGGAGGTGGGCTGACGAAGACAACATTTGCAAAATAGGGGGCGTAATTAAATCGCCATTGTCAAAAAACATCCAATAACAGGACTAATATCTACATTGGGGGCGTAAACGTGCAGGCCACTAATCCATATATTAGGGGTGGCTGGGGGGTGTAAATCGCCATTGGGAGGTTTCTAAGCAATTGATGTACAACTGCCATTATGATGTCATGCTTCCATATTATGGCCCTGAGCGTTTAACCCTCATGTATACAGACACTGATTCATTCATCTATAAAATATAACTATAGAAAAAAACATGTTCGTACAGTATACATGTGTATGGGTTCGATATTAATGTATAAATTATTACTACAAAACAACGGGTTTAAGAATTTATAACCAAGGTCAATGACCCTAACACATGTTAAAATTTTTCTATTACCTCAAATTTACTTTAAAAATATATCTATTTTGTACACTGTTTGTAACCTTATGAATCAAAAGATTGTATATTTGGATTACAAACATTTTTTTATCAAGTGAGTTACGAGTTTAGTTTTTGGAGGGAGCCATCACATGGCATTAATATCTAAGTCTGTGTCAAGAAGAAGTAAACTCTATTATATAAACATTGAATACCAGATATAAATTGCATGGAAACATTACAATCACTGGACTCTAAAAATTCTGTGTATATAATTGTGCATTTTACTAGTATTATGGAGGTATGGTTAAACAAATTATAAATATATACTATAAGATCTACCATCTACATATTTCAGACGAATAATACAACAAAAACTAGTTTACCAATGGGATATATTGAATAATTATAAAATAGTTCTACATTTTATTTTTGTAATATTTAATTTTGTATCTCTTGTTTATATTTGTTGGCCATTTTCAGCCAACAGATCAGCTGACTTATTTAGTATGTAAAGGATAATGGGCTTCAATTGATTTTAAAATAATAATAATTTAATCAAATAAATCATCCAACTATTCTATGTTAAATAGATATGTTTGATTTTTATATATGCAGGATTCTTTAACTAATTTGTATTAGGGTTGTATGTGTTGTTTAACTAATATATACACCCACGCACAGACACATACATTTAATTACAGACACAATTAGGAATATTGGGTTAGGAGGTATTAGAGTTAAGAAATATTGGGTTAAGAGGCGTTGGAGTTAAGTGGTATTGAATTAGGCGGGTAAATTTAAGAATATTGTTTTTGGTTTAATAGATATACATGTATTTTAAAACCTGTTGTCCAACAGACAAGAAAACAAATAATATAGATGTATAAAACTAGTGTTCTATATATATTACATGTGTATATTACTAATAACTTACCATGTGGATATTTTTAATAAGAATGCTACCTAAAAAACAAATACATAAAAGAACAAATCTTTTGTATAATATCTATCTAGATAGGGTTTTATATATTGATTAGTTGGATGTAGTAATATTTCTCAATCTGTTTTGTATTTGATTGTTTAAAGTAGTACGAGATTTTATTGTAAACACAATAAAATATAATTATAAGGAAAAGTTTATAATGAGTTACGACTAAGTAAACCGGAGCGTGTATATAAAACTGTTAAAAATATATTTTTAAGTAATCTCAAAGGAGACATCTAAAAATTGAATACTCAAAACCCTCGGTAAAATTAATATTTAGGATAATTTACTATGTAGTTGATTAAACTGATTAAAATATGTACTACTTTATGTTACATTTTATAATTGTGGACTACTTTGTTAGAATTATTACGGGAATGACTATTACATTAAGCATCTTTTGTTTTAAACATATGTCAAGTCAGAAATAAATTTACACCACATGTACAAACACATATATACAGGCATACTTGTTTTATAATACAGGTAATATTAAATAGTCTGGGAATTTGTTTGTAAATCATGTGTGAGTAATTTTTTAGGTGTTGGAATCTAAGTTAAGAATAAAACCACAGCGTGATCACTCTGGTTAAATATAAATATGCGAACCTGAAAAATTTATAACAATAAACTTAAATTTATTCATTTATTATTGAATAATTTATAATAATTATTCTTTAATTTTGCGCGGGTCAATTTTCAAATTAAAATTAAAATATCCTATTTAATGATATCTGGTTCCAAATTTGGGTTGGCTCCATATGTATGTGTGTGTGTGCGTGTGGTATATGTAACCGGGAACAGGTTTTTGAATTAAAAATTGTTAAAACTCAACTACAAAACATTGACCGGGAACAGTTTTTAATTGAAATGAATAAGTTAAAAACAAAAAACAGATGTTTGTATTAGCTAAGACAAAGAAAAAATATTTTTGTATGTTAAAATGCGAAAGAAAATAAAAAAAAGAGAAGACCGATTAAATAATATGCTAGCGTGAGAAAGAAACTATATATATTTTATTTGATTTGATAAAATTATTATGCGAGAAAATTACGGATATATAACCTAAGCTTGAAGAGTCAGCAAAAAAATAATACTATGGAAAAAACACGTGCCGTTTCCCTCTCTCTCTACTCCTTATAAGGTGTAGGAAAGAGAAAGAGTATATTATGAAATGTCGACCTCAGTTCTCTCTTATAGATGCATTTGTACAGTTTTTTATAAGCGGTCAAATGTCTAAATTGATAGCGTGTTAGCTCGACACCTGGGAAGTCGGTGTTCAATTCCCAGATATACATTTTTAACATTTACAGGTCCCAGGATCAGAGGCGAGGGCGCTATATTCAAAATGAAAATATTAAAAGTATATGATGTACTTGGTAGTCTAGGAGGAGTGTAACCCGGCAAATTCAAAAATAATAAATACGAAAATTCAGAATCCAGCATGGCCGACACATGACGTAAGAGAGGGGTAACCCGGCAAATTCAAAAATAACAAATACGAAAAGTAGGAGGGGAGGGGGAAGGCGCCAAATTTGAATAAAAACAACAACGCTCATGGGAGGGGGGGGGGGGGGGGGGGGTCAAATCCGACTCAATTTGGAGGCAGTATTCGACTCTGAGGCAGAATTCGACTCTGAGACAGAATTCGACTGGGGGGGGGGGGGGTCATTGGTTTAATGTCTGTAACGGGGTACGAATC
Organism: Gerris lacustris; assembly: GCA_951217055.1. Lineage (NCBI taxonomy): Eukaryota > Metazoa > Arthropoda > Insecta > Hemiptera > Gerridae > Gerris > Gerris lacustris. The sequence goes on along the minus strand of OX578276.1, from coordinate 12,117,029 downwards.
GGGCATCGGGGGGCGGGATCGAGTACGTGAACAGGGTCTGTGGGGTAGACGAGAGCTGAATCAGATGAGGTCATCGACCTTAGTTGAGGTGGACATTAGCCCTTGAGCCAGAACATATCTTTTTACCCTACTAAGACTCACCTGGAACTCACACACACGACACAAACGAACTGACATGAAACGACGCTATAAATTACTCTTACCACTTCTTGACTCTAGATCAAAGCTTACATTACAGAACAAACTAACTATCTATAACACTATTATAAAACCTATCTGGACCTACGGACTTGAACTGTGGGGAACTACCAAGCCGTCTAACTCCTACAAAATCCAATCCCTCCAATCAATAATCCTCCGCAAAATCACCAACGCCCTATTTTATGTATCAAACCTCACAATCCATAATGACCTGAATGTTCCTTTTGTCCAAGACCTCGCATCCTCTCGCTATAAATCCTTTCACTCCAAGTTTTCCGTTCATCCTAATTCTTTAGTTCGAAACCTAGCCTCAATCACTCTGCCAGATAACCCACACAGGCGCCTTAAGCGTAAGTGGCCACGTGACCTTTTGTAACTCTATTACCCTTCTAACTTTTATTATTAAAAAATTAATAATAAAAAACAAATAAAATAAAAACTGTCATTTAGCTGAGTGTCACTACTGAGTGAATTATCTCACATCATGTGAGCCATGTTCTCTTTATTTATTATTAAGAGCAAATTATTATTATTATTATTATTATTATTATTATTATTATTATTATTATTATTATTAACATTATTATTATTATTCTTACTATTATTATTGTATATTATTATTATTTGTTATTATATTACTATTACTGTTATTATAATTAATAGCATTATTGCTCTCAGTCGCTTGTTACAAGTTGTATGGAAAAATTGTAGTTGTGACTTAAAAATAAGGAAAAAAAAAAAAAAAAAGATTCATCTAGTAGTATGTGAATTTGATGCATTAGAAAAAACTCTTACCTGCATCGCCACTTTTAAAGTCTGAAGAAAAAAATATAATGCAGTAGTTCTATGAAAGGAAAGATTTCGGGAAAGGCCACATCCACTTGGCTGCTCATCTTTTGGATCCATCTTGTCAAGGGAAAATTTTGAAACCACTAGGGTTGTAAGGTGTTAAGTTTTATTTGCGAATGTGCAAAAAAACATAAAATTAGATGTCACTACAGTTCGAGAAAACCTTGCCGACTACAGGGATAAGCAAGGGCTATTTTCTAAAAAGTTTCTTTTGGAAGGGTTTCAGGATAAAAATAACAATATCAAGCCTCTGTTGTGTTGGAGAGGGTTACGAGGAACCTGTGATATTGCAGATGTAGCTATTCGGATTTTCAGTGCTCCAGTAACTTCAGCTGCTACAGAATGTACCTTTAGTGCTTTTCCCTGGATTCACAGCAAAAAGAGAACACGTCCGACATCTAAGAGAACTGCAATGCTTACATACATACAGCTATCCTATAATTGGAAGCTAATGAATGCATCAGTTCCAGTTCAACAAACAAAATGATGGCTTCAGAAAGGAGGATAATGATTTACAGGAGTATGTCGAAACTGGTGATTAATTACGAAAGCACTAACTACTAATTATGTTAGGTTTTACTAAAAACTATAAAACCAGGGAATATTCCCTGGATATTAAATTCCCGGGAATTGCACATCACTACTCACACTACACTGGAGTACGTCTTCCCCTTATCTCTCTACCTCTCTTTTCTGGCGATTTCAAAGAATCGAATTCATTTAAAGAAAACTACCTCACTCTAATTTATAACAACGCTACTCTTTCTAAAGTCCAGAAATACCACTATCTCAAAACGTGCTTACGTAATTTTTTTTTTTTTTTTTTTTTTTTTTTTTTTTAATATAATTTATTTCAAGATTAATGCTACAGGCTTTCGCCCAAAACAGCATATTGAAATACATACATTTTATAACAACAATGTTGATTCAGAAGTACATTAGTGATTAAGAAAGAGCTATAACTCAGAATAGAAAACAAGTACAAAAAGAGCAGAGAGTGTTAACATAAACTTATTTTGTCTCATTGGCCTAAGAACTTTAACTAAACAAGAAGAAAAAGAATAGAAAAATACAATAAAATAAAAATAAAAATAATACGTTATTGCTAAAGAGTATTTAAATGTTTGTATTGAAGTACTTGTGTTAATTGATATAATCTAAATATGTTTGAAAATAATGGTCTTAAAGTTTTGAAGAGACATATGGAAAATGTCAAGGTGGTCGGCTAGAGAGTTGTATAAACTCATCATGCTATGTACAGGCGAGTGTAAGTGACGATGAGTTCGGGATCTTGGTACACCAAATAAAGCTTTATTTCTCATACATCTCCCAGGCACATAAAAGTTTATCTGGGAGAGTAGATCTGGAGAATCTATACCCCCGTTTAATATTTTATGGAGAAGCACTAAGAGACTTGATTTTCTTCTTTTTTCCAAGGCCAAGTAAACAAACTCTTGCCTCAATTCAAGTGTGGGGGTATCCCTAAGACATGCTCTATTATGTTTTTTAAAGTATAAGTATCTAAGAAACCTGTTCTGTACCACCTCTAACTGTTTAATGGGTCTAGTCTGGTAAGGTGTCCACACCGGGGCAGCATTTTCCATCTTAGATCTTACCAATGCATTGTAAAGTAATTTAATTGAATCTATGTTTGTAAAATCTTTAGTATTTCTTTTAATAAACCCCAACAGTCTACAAGCCTCAGAAGTAATTTGCTCAATGTGTAGTTTAAAAGTAAGTCCTCGATCAAATGTCACTCCTAAGTCTTTAATAGTATTTATTTCAGATATCGGTTTGTCTCCTATTGTATAATTTGGTTTTGTCCACGTCGTTTTGTTAGTATAGGTCATATAATAACATTTGTCGGAATTTAATATCATATGATTAGTTTCACACCAAGATGTAATTCTATCAAGATCCGACTGCAAGAGTAAAGCATGGCTCTCACATGCTATTGGTCGAAATAATTTAACATCATCTGCGAACAACAGCACATGAGAGCCACGCACCTCCACAGGCAGATCATTAATCATAATTAAGAAGAGTAGAGGTCCCAGAACAGATCCCTGAGGCACTCCGCTTGTACTTACAAAAGTTTGGGACTTACAATTAAAAACTTCGACAAAGTTTGATCTCTTGCACAGATAGGATGAAAGGAATTTCACTGTATCCTCAGAGAAAGAAAAATTTACCATCTTAGACAAAACTAAATTAAGGTCCACCTTATCAAAGGCTTTCGCAAAGTCCAGATAAATCACATCAGTTCTCATTCCCTCATCTAATGCTGAAGATACTTTCTGTACAAAATTCATTAGATTTGTAACAGTAGACTTTCCTGGGAGGAATCCATGTTGTGATGCAACAATGTCTCTTTTAACATGAGAAAATATTTTATCATGGATTATGTACTCAAATAATTTTGAACACGAATTAATTAGAGCTATGGGTCTATAATTAGTAATATTATTTTTTTCCCCTTTTTTATGTACTGGAATAATTTTGGCTTCTTTCCACCTGGATGGAAATGTATTGAATTTGATGGACATATTAAACAAATATAGTAAAGGTTCAGACAGATGTTGAGAACATAGTTTTAGAACATAGCTGGGGATCGAGTCTGGTCCCGAGGAACGCTTTGGTTTAAGTTTAGCCAACGCTCTGTCAAGATCATCCTCAGAGACTTCAGGTAAACAGAATAAATCGAGATGAGAAGCATGTGACGAAAATAGGTTAGGTGGTGGTGTCTTACTAGTTACGTATACCTGCGAGAAATAATCAGCAAAGCCTTGAGCTACTTTCTTCCCTGAATAGCTTGTATCATTCCAAAACATTACTTTTTGTTCCGAAAAATTAGATGATTTATTTAAGTTTATAAAGTTCCAGAAATTAGCTGGATTTTCTTTAACCTGACCTTGAATGGATTCTATGAACTGCCCATATTCTTTTTTCAACTTACTTTTAACCCAACGCCTAAGCTCCTTAAATTTTAAATCGATAACTTTCGACCATCCCCTTTTCCTACTAAGTTTATTCTTCAGTTTTATATTTAGGATAAGTTCTCTTGAAAACCAAGAAGGATAGGAGGATTTATTTTTCCTTGTACTTTTGGGGACAGTTTTTTCAAACACATCATAGAGTAAATCATAAAATGTATTTATACAGAGATCCAAGTCATATGGATAATGCATTTTACTCCAATCTGTATTCCTCAACATCACCTTCATTTGGGAAAAACTTGCTCTTCTAAAATCATAATTAGAAACATTTAGCATTGTTCGATATATTTTATTCCTAACGAGAGAGAAAGATACATTTAACGTTGGATGATACCCATCCTCTGAAACTAAAGGAAACCCCTTAGAAACATTAACCGACTTTTTATCAATACCACGAATCAGAACCAAATCTAAAGTTTTGTTTTTAATGTTCATTATATTATTGTATGAGTCGAGTTGATGAAATAATAGATAATTGTTTAGACATCTAGCTAGACCTGATCCTTGAGATAGATCATATTTACAGCCGGTTATCTCTGATATATTGAAATCTCCTAACACCATTACCTTATCGGTCCCTTCCAAAGAAATGGACTCCAAGTGAGAAAAAAATGTTTCCAAACTGTCCTTACTGCAGTATGGCATGTATAGGCTTGAGACTATAAGAGAATTACCTTCTATACTTATCTTAACCGTGATAGATTCAAAATCAGGCTTACTCATATACCCAAGGGTTAGAGAAGTATATTTCTCTAGTACGGCTATCAAGACACCACCTCCCCTTCTTTTACCTGATATTGTAGCATCTCTATCAACTCTCATTATTCTATACCTGTTATCTATCAACTCACCATCACATACATCATTACCTAGCCAGGTCTCACTTAAAACAATAATATCAGGTTCAATTGATAGTAAATTTAGATAAAATTCCTTTGTTTTTGTCCGTAGGCCTCTTACATTTTGATATAGAACGGAAATATTAGAAAGTGATTTTACCATGTTATCACAAACAAGTCAAAAGTTACTATTTCATAAAAAAGTTGACAATAAAAGAAAATAACTCAATAAAAACATAATTAGATTGAAGATAGCTATGACCTTTCATCAGTACAGAGTTTGGCGGAAGATAAAGAGAATACAATAATTATTAAGACATACATTTTAACACTAAATGATACACATACATTTTAACACTAAATGATACACATACATTTTAACACTAAATGATACAAAAAGTAATAGGGAATCTACATATTACCGATTTTAATTACCTATATCAATGCATAGGATTTGCTAAATTCTAGTATGATCAGGCTAGACTAATATCGTAAAGCCATGTCAATGCTATTCTTGACTTACAAAAATTAAAAAGAATACAGATGACGAATTAAAATTTTGTAAATTAAACTGTTCGCGCCTTAAAATCCTTAGGTGAAAATATGGAAACGTCTGATTTTTTATTAATACCCATCTTGACCACTAAATTGGATACCTACACTTAAAAAAACGGGAGGAAACCCTATCCGACGATGAAAACCCCACTCTTAATAAATTAGAAGCTTTCTTATTGAAACAAATAAATATTAATAGAATCTCCTCTCAATTATCATCCGTTTGAATCTGTAACCCCAGCATTACTAAAAAATAATCTAGATAGAGCAGTAGCAAGGTTTTTTTATGGTGCAAATATCAGTTTTAATGCAGCAGAGGTGATAGAATTCGTTGATATGATTAATCTACTCTACACCGACTAGGTTTATAAACTACCAACGCGTCAACAAATAGCTGGAAAGCTATTAGACAGTACAATACAGCCATTGAAATTGAAAAATATACGAAAGATGAATTAATAAAAGGTGGTACAGTAACTTAAATTCAAGACGGTTGGTCGAACATAAAAAACGACAGCATAATTGCTAACTGTATAGTTAGTCAAAACTATACCTTTCAATTAGATGTTACTGAAGGTGTGGAGAAAAAGACAGCTTCTCGTTGTCCAAATAACGCTCTGTGTGCATAAAAAAAAATTAAAGATGATCATAACTTACAAGTATTTTCATTTGTTTCTGACAATGAAGCAAAGATGCAAAAAGTGAGAGATCTAATAAAGGAAGCATACCCTAATATAATTATTTTAGGGTGTAGTGCCCACCTTTTGAACCTTTTTTCGTGTGCGCCTTGATTATTGTGATTATTTGGATTGACCTGGCTCGGATTGGAACTACTGCTTTATAAAATATTTGAATAACTTTTCTCTAAACTTTAAACTCTTTATTTGTGTTTAAATAAGTGCCGAGTGCGTTTGCGTTCAGTACAAAGTAATTAATAGACATTTTGAAAATTAATTAGAACATTATCATTTGATAATTTAAGGTTTGGTAATTTCTTTCTTTTAGCGAATCTTCAAAGAAAATTACGCTATTGCAATGGCTTCAAAATTTTTATAATGCGAATTTGTGATTTTTTTTTGCAAAAATGGCAATCCGTTTTACACCATTCTGAATCGATTCCTAAAGCCTAGTCCACACCAGTAGACACGTTGCGAGACATTTCTGTAGACGGTCTCATAGACCGTCTACAGAAATGTCTCGCAACGTGTCTATAGACATCTTCTGAGACCGTCTATGGTCTAGGCCTAGCGTCCACACTTGTAGACACGTTGCGCAACATGCCTAACGTTGCACCATGTCTACCATTTAGAATGGGAAACCATAGACATGCGATTTTGGTCTAGCAACGAGACCGTAGACGCCGTTTGTCTCAGCCGACGTCTATAGACCAATCGCTAGACATGTCTCTGAGACCAAAATCGCGCATCATGTCTACTAGTGTGGACAAGGCTTAAAATTTCACACTTTTTTTTATGTATGTATATATATGTATGTACGTAATATATGTCACTCCAGGCGATATCTCCACTTAGGATGCACTTAAAAATGCCAAACAAATTTTAAAATGTCAATAATATCAAAAGAAAAGATGAGTTCGTTGCCTAGAATTTTTGGAGTTCATTTAGAGGTCAAATTTTTACAATTTAGGGTCAAAAATAGCATAAAAACGTGTTTTTCCCCATTTTACCCCCTTGATGGATTCTATCTTTTATTTTTTATCTTTATATATATATATATATATATATATATATATATATATATATATATATATATATATATATATATAATGTTTTATGTTTAAAATTTCTATTTTTATAGCCCCTGTTAAGTAGATCTTGGTTTAGATTTGGAGCCGCCTCGGCTCCAAACTACTTTAACCTACTTACTTTAACCTGGGTTGGGGAGATTTTGAGTTATGTACTGGCGATGGACCGGATCATGTGTCTTGTGTTCTGTGTTCTCAATCCGTTGTCTTCCAACTTAAAATATAAAGTTTCTAAATAGTATTTGTGTTTTTTATTAACTAAACATATTATAAAAGTTTTCAAATTCTTCTATATCCCGGCCGGGATCTTCGTTACCGTCATGGACGTTTAAGAAAGAAGTATCTTCCGCGATCGGCGTCAAACAGGCTACACTCATCTTACTGGGTATGAAACTTTTTTTCTTAACTTAAGATTTATTTTAACAGGCTTTATATCTAAAGTATCTTATATTATCTCACAAATTATCATGCAGTCCATCTTAACCGCCTTCATTCTTTTATTTTACCGGCTGCTTTCGAATTCGCTGCAAGGTGATAATCGCATCACCCCAGCATTCAGTCACCCCTTTTATATGAAAATATGATAAAAGCGTACATAACAACAATTACTGTACTCTTAAAGAGCTTTCCAACGACATGCATCTTGAAGGGTAAATACTATTTTGACTTTTGTACCCCGTACCCCTGTGTACCAAATTCTTTTTTTCACCCATGCAAATTCAAAACCAAAATTTTCCTATATTATCATAAGCCAATGATACGCAGAGTTCTTTGAAAATTTGCTCCTCATGAAGTCATGGTGCATGACTGGACTTTTTTAAAATAGTTTTATTAAAATCATCTAAAACAATGGCATCCATTTCTTTTCGGGCACTGGGTAAAAAAAAAAGTCACATTTGGGATCATTTTGAACAGTTGGATAACATTTTAGCTAAGTGCAATATCTGAAAATGTAGCGTAAGTTACAAATCTTCAACTAATTTATAGTGAACTTCAAAGTACGTTTTACCCATCAATTCGGCCTGGTAAGAAACCCCATGATCCTGACGTAACTGATTTAAAGTATATTTAATACAATCAAGATGGAGTTATCAGTTTTAAACTTAATTTCAAAGACACGCTAAAACCCCTATCTCAAAGGCAATCTTCAAATGTAAAGCCAATTACAAACTTCTTCATAAAAATAGGCTGCCAAATCCCCTTTGACAAATGGAAAGATTTGCAGTACTTAAAGAAGTTAGTTCCAGACGATTGTCATGGATATTAGGACAACATCCCCTTGGACTACATAGCCTTCAAAAATAAAACAAGAGGAGAAAAGGGAAACTGTGAATGAATGGGGGGGGGGGGGGGGGGGGGGGAATCAAAAATTAAGAAAACATGAACTTTAATAGTGACATGTTTTAAAATAGCGGAGGCATCCTACGGTTCAGCTATCACTCCTAAATACTAATGCTGTAAAAAATAAAAATATAGAAAGAATGCATCTGTCACATCCCTCCAGTTCCGCTAATAATTGTAATTCTAATGAAGAAGATCCCGATGAGCCGTTAAATACACCACCAAATCACAAGTCATCAACTCTTTCTTCTCAGGAATTTCTACCCCCCAGCCCAAGCTCTTCTATCTTTGTTTCACCTGTCTCAACAAAAAGAAATAGAGTTCAGTCTAAAATTTCTGAGTACAGTGTCATGAAAATTACCCTAGCAATTAAGAAGAATATTTACGATTCTCTGCTCTTTTTATTTACAAGAGATTACCAACCATTTTCTGTGGTAAAAGATTATGGATTTGTAAATAATTCTAAAACTTTAAACCCTTCATATACTCTACCATCAAGCAAAAAAAATCTCAGGCATTATCATTCCATCAAAATTTGAAGAGTCCAAATCAAACTACATTTGTTAACCTACCCAACTATAGTGTGTGGTACAATAGATTATTTGACCTTTAAGAATAATGATAACTATATTGCTTTAACGGCTCATTTTATCCATAACAGAAATTTTATTAACGCTCTTCTGGACTGCTACTGTTTGACCGAGAACCATACAAGCGAAAACTTGGCTGCCACCATAACAAATATCGCAAATGAATGGCTTATTTCCTCAAAAATTATATTTGCGGTGTCTGATAATGCACCGAATATCACGGGAGCCCTGCACTTAGGAAAAATGAAATTTATGGGTTGTGCAGTCCATAAATTGAATTTAATAGTAAAAAAAGTCTAGAGTCTCCTGTAATTCAACCCACAATCAATAAAATAAATTAAACAATTGTTGCACACTTTAGATACTCCACAATAAGTCCTGGAATAAATTAATTGAGGGCTAAGAGAGAGAAGGCATTTCCCTGCAAAAAATGATTAATTCCGTTCCCACTAGGAGGAATTGAGTTCCCCACATGGCAGCTAGATTGGTTGAACTCGAAATACCCGTGAAAACAACTGCAGCTCTCTAAGTGATGCTCCGCTGCCGATTCTGACTACCACTGAATGGCAAAATGCTCAACATTTAATTAATTTTTTAAGACCTCTAGAGCAGACGACAAAAGTATTAAGAAGTGAGAGTTATCCACCTGCGTCATGTTTAATTGTTATGATAAAAGGACTTATCGAAGTCTTACTAAAGATAAAATTTTTAAAGAGCTACAAGCCATTATTAAAATATTGCTGCATAAAATTAGAAGAAAAGATAGCTTTGCAAGTATCGAGTACAGCAAAACTCTCGCAGTATGTACTTTTTTGGATCCAAGGTACAAGATGGATGGCTTCTCGGAGGAACGAGCTGCTGAAAGAGCAAATGCCTTAGTAAAGGAATTAGTTATATCGAAAATTTCATCGAATAAAGGTTAACGTGAACATGAAGTTAATCAGGGTTATGAAAGTATGGTTGACGGACGATGAAGATGAAAATATAGACGTTTATTCAACATTTCAACAAAGAAGTAAATCAAAATCTCGATTATATAAAAGTAAGTATGCACTACCTTTAAGAAATATTATTTTCCTACTAGCGGCAGCAAAATTACTCATTATTAAACTTTTTTTAGGCATGAAAGTTTAATTTCTCTGAGGTTTCAAGAAAACTTTACAATACGCAGCAAAATACGATTTTGCTGCCTAGGCGGCAAAATCGTTGTTTGCTGAGGATTTTTCCAGGCTAAGCCACGCCCACATTCCCCGCTAAAAATAAATAAACACACTATCTTTTCTTTTATATCATCTTTAACCTAAATTATTTCAACAATTTACCTTGAAAATATTACCAATTTATATAAAAAAAAGGTTTATAAATACTTATTATAGATTATATTTATAAAATAGAATGGAGTAAAAAGATAAAAAAGAAATAAAAATATTACAAAAAAATAGTAGGTCTTAAAATAATCATAAATAATTAAATTTGTGGCAACACTGCAGCTCGTCTATTATCATCATTTTTTGTTTTTACTGTATTCCAGTTAATTATTTTTTTACATTACATTACATTATTACATTTTACATTTGATATTGTTGCTTGATTGTTTTTTTAATTTGAATAGTTCAATAATAGTATTTGATAAGTAAGTAAGTATTATGAAATGAATATTATTTATAGGAAACATTTTTCTGCCGCCAGTAGGAAAAATATTGTATGCAACAAGGCAGCAAAGGAAACATTTCTGCCTCATATCGATATATTGCCTGCCGAGGCGGCAAAATCGTTGTTTGCTGAGGATTTTTCCAGGCTAAGCCACGCCCACATTCCCCGCTAAAAATAAATAAACACACTATCTTTTCTTTTATATCATCTTTAACCTAAATTATTTCAACAATTTACCTTGAAAATATTACCAATTTATATAAAAAAAAGGTTTATAAATACTTATTATAGATTATATTTATAAAATAGAATGGAGTAAAAAGATAAAAAAGAAATAAAAATATTACAAAAAAATAGTAGGTCTTAAAATAATCATAAATAATTAAATTTGTGGCAACACTGCAGCTCGTCTATTATCATCATTTTTTGTTTTTACTGTATTCCAGTTAATTATTTTTTTACATTACATTACATTATTACATTTTACATTTGATATTGTTGCTTGATTGTTTTTTTAATTTGAATAGTTCAATAATAGTATTTGATAAGTAAGTAAGTATTATGAAATGAATATTATTTATAGGAAACATTTTTCTGCCGCCAGTAGGAAAAATATTGTATGCAACAAGGCAGCAAAGGAAACATTTCTGCCTCATATTGATATATTGCCTGCCTCGGCTTCGCCTCGGCAGTCAATCCAATAAATTACCTGCCTCGGCTTCGCCTCGGCGATTAATTTCCATAGCCTAACCTCGCCTTCGGCTCGGAGGCTAACTTAATCATTCGTCAGAAAAATTCCATTTTGCTGCCTAGTTACATAAATAACTATTTCAATGCTTTTCTTAATAAACTAAAATTTTTTTAGTTTATTATTTGTTTTGTTCATTTTTTTTAATAAAAAGTAGATAAATAAAAAAGATATAGCTATTGTCAATTATTAAGCTATTGTTATTATTAAGTTATTTCTATTCGTTTCATAGAAACTCCTAAAAGTCGAGCAATCATAGAACTGCAGAGGTATCTATACTAGGAATGCATTCTTATCAAAGGTGATACAATTAAGCGGTGGCACGAAAACCGGCATATCTTACCAATTTTAGCACAAGTAGCTGAAGAAAGATTGTGCGTAGTAGCTTCTTCAGTCCCTTGTGAACAGCTCTTTTCTAAAGCAGGACTAATTATTTGAAAGAGGAGGAGCTTCTTTCTCCATTCCTTTTTTTAAAAAAAAAATAGTTTTATTAAGATCATCTAAATAAATTGAATCTATTTCTTTTCAGACACGGGTAAAAAAATCCAAATTTGGGATCATTTTGAACTGTTGGATAAAATTTTAGCTAAGTGCAATATCTTATCTGTAAATGTACCGAAAGTTACAAATCTTCAACCTCAAATTTAAAAAAAAAAACATGGAGCGGAGGCATCCTTCTTGTTATATAAAAGAATGAATATGTCATGTGTCAAATGTCAATGTAATGTTTAGTTTAGTTGTTGTTGTGAATTAAAATATAAAATGTCAATCCATGTCTCCAGTTCTGTTAACAATTGCAATTCTAGTGAAGAAGATCCCGATGAGCCGTTAAATTCACCTCCAAATTGCGAGTCAACTCTTTCTTCTCATGAGTTTCTACCCCCCAGCCCAAGCTCTTCTACCTTTGTTTCACCTGTCTCAACAAAAAGTAATACAGTCCAATCTAAAATTTCTGAGTACAGTGTCATGAAAATTACCCCAGCATGATTTCAGATGTATTATTACTTAATAAAGTTGTACTGATTTGTTTTTAATATTTTTATTGCAATATTTTGAATTGTATCTCTTTTTAAAAATCAAACAGTAATCCTTTCTTGCAAAAAATAAAAGTGGCATTGTTGCTGAATCATTATGAATTTCTCAAGCCGGTCAGCATATATTCTAAGACTTGCTAAAGTAAAAAAATAATGTGTTTCTAGAAGGTAATGGCAAACCATCACCCGCACATGGATATAAAAGTGTATCAGAAAATAGGCTCGCCACAGTAAAAAAACCGGATGACACACAACTTTTTTCATCACAACCCTGTGTTGAAGGTAAAAATAAACAATCACTCACACCAGAAAATAAACAACCATCAGAAAATGCACCCACTACAATAATGAAACAAGATAACAAAAAACAATTTTCTCCATAACCCTCTCAAGAAGGTAAAAACAAACCATCACCCTCATCAGAATATTAAAATAATTTATCTCCAAATAAACTTGCTACTAGACCGGATAACACACAATGTTTTTCACCACAACCTTCTCAAGAAGGTAACGGCAACCTGTCACCCACACAAAAACAAGAAGATAAACAACGCCCAGAAAATACACTTGCTGCTGTAACAAAACAAGATAACGAAGAAAATGTTCCACCACAAACTTCTCTGGAAGGTAAAAACAGACTACCAACCATGCCAGAAAAATTGCAACTTTCAGAAAATAAAAATAATGTTATGTATTCTGTTTCTTACGATGCTAGTTATCCCACTATTCTCCATTTTCAAGAAAGTAAACAAAAGCCAAATTTAGTTTCTGATGAGTACATAAGTGAGTCAAGTTCTAACTCTTCCTGTTCTAGCTCTAGTGAAATTGATGACGGAGATGCCTACCCAGATTTTGATCTCAGTCCTCCGACTAGGGCACGCGAACGACGCTGCGGTAACCTGCCGGAGGTTATAGCAGTGTTGACACTCTCTTGTTTTCTTTTTGCCTCTTCTTCTCTGGCCATGCCACATTCTTATAATAAATCAACCGTTTATGTATGTTACAGTAGCCCTGATGATGACAACATCTTTAAGTTGTCGAAACGTTGGCTCATGAAACTATAGTTTTTTTTAACACTTGACCGTCCCCCGAGTGGTAGGTGTTTCTTCATTAAATATATCTTCGGTCGAGTTAAGTCGCCTAGGTGAAGAAGTAAGCCGATACACCCAAGATACTCAAGCAGAAGTCAATGAGCCTTAATTCAAAATGTCTTCAGTAAACGCGATACAAATAGCCGTGAAAGGAGGCTTATAATGTTTAAAAAAAAAAAAAAAAAAATCTCAAAGAGATGATTGCTAACATTTGGAGACCATGTGGCTAATGCACTGCGAAATTAAGTTCTAGAGCACAAACAATTGTTAAGCACTTAATATATAATATATTTGAAGCAGCTATGGGTAAATATGATGCCGAGAATGTGTCTACTTATACTGATACATCTCTAAATAACAACACTGGAAGTAGTAGTAGCGCAGTTCTATCCTCTGTGGAATCTGCATTGATGTTTTCTGACTATTATTTATCCAACCGTTCAGAAAACCAGTTGGCTTGTTCAATACTTTCTGAATTCCTAACTAGTAACTATTTGCCGAGTTAACTTAAATCTTGTAATACTATATTTTGTGTGATAATAAACAATAAATAAAATGTCGAACTCAACAATATATTTACTAACTTCAACAAAATCATGTAGAGAAGAGCGTCAGTGAAAGCTTTGAAGGATACTTGGCTCAGATATCCAAAAGAAATAAATAAGTGATGGATAGCTATCACCCGAACCGAAATATCTCAATGTTAATAATATCCTCGCACGAGGTGGTATTGCCTCACGAAAGTTGGTATCAGATTTCTTTATAATAGGTGAGACTTTCTCAAGCAAGCACTCACAATCTTCTCTCGTCATTCGTGTAAAATTTCGACATAGAGCTTCGTCGACAGTAACCAATTTCTCGTAAAAATCTTTCTGAGATTCGTTATACCACCTGTTGTAATAAGTATCGATCGTTAGATCTATATCGATATCGAGATCAAGGAGAAGGTTGCAAGATTTTATTGTTATATATGACCACGTTCTAGCAAGTAGCATTCTCATGTAACTTTACTAATGTTTTGAATCGTTGTGTTCCAAAATATATATATATTTATGTTCTAATGGATACTGTTGTTATTTAACATAAAACATGGTGGCAGCGGTGTTAAGACTATATTTGTAATTTGGTGCGAGGAGTGTTACTAAAAATTTGTTATTGTGCGAAGGTTTTGTCAGAAATGATACCATCTATCAAAATATATTATTTTAATAGATGTTATATTTTTTTTTTGTTTTTGGCAGAAAGTTTAATTTTTGCTAAAAGAAATAATTCAGTTATTCTTAAAAATGTTATATGAATATTGATGTTTATAAATTATATAATATAATCTGTTCTTATTAGACTTCCACACACTAACAGGTTTAAAGTTTTATTATTGTCGATTATGGATGTTAAACCTATGGGTGTATTGAGCCCCTTGTGTATGGAAGGAGACATGACAGCAAACTGGAAGGGTTTTAAGCGGGAATTCGGAACATATATCGGAGCATACTTCGACGGGGTTAAAGAAAAGCGTAAAGTGGCGATTTTATTGCATCATGCGGGAAGTGACGCCCAGAAATTTTCGAATCATATCATCTATCAGAAGAAAACCTATGTAAGATAAGTGTGGTGATAAAGTTTTGATGAACATTTTGTACCTGTTACTAATGTAACGTATTAACGGTATATGTTTTTTACCCGGCGACAGCAAGAAGGCAGGTCCTATTATCAGTTTAAAAAAGGCGGCGTTAATGAAGCTTAGTTTGTCATGTGATTTTGCAGATTGAAGGGACAGTTTGGTGAAAGATTTGTTCATTTGTCGTACTCAGGTTGCTGTTGAAAACCAGGTAATCAATAAAAAAATCGGTCCGAGACAACTCAGACAAACTTTCTCATATACGAGTTCATAATTACAAAGCCCAGTGTTTTCCATTTATTAGTTTTCGTATGTACATTTAATTATTATTGAACATTTCATCGAAACGTATCATAAAAATAACTTCTCCTGGGCGGGGAATGGAACCCGGGCTCTCTCCGTCCGCGTTATAAGCTATATTCTCAGGAACTAGATTTTTCCCGGGAAAACGGCTTATATCGTTAGATTCGTATTTAAATGGACTACATTTTAGAATTTTTTCATCAAAATCGTCGGAACCGTTTTCGAGAAATAATTTTTTTTTCACGTTTTTTCAGAGTTTTTGGGGGGTAGCGCCCCCCAATTGAGAGCTAAAATTCATTTCTCGATTTCGCCTCGGGGTATGATTTTTCTAAACATATATGCCAAATTTCGTCAAAATCGGCCCAGTAGTTTAGGCTCCAGGCGTCTGCACAGACGCAGACCACTATTTTGGACTCAGGGGACCTCAAAACGAGTAAATCCATCAAAATCTCAAAATCGAATTTTCGCGCCATCACAATTCTTTCTCTTTATATGAGAAAGTAAAAAAGGAATCACAGACAGGGTCAAACATACAGAAGAACCTAGTATTGATCTATTAAAGAACCAATGGTCAAAGAAAAGGGTTACCGATAATAACCTAAAGTGGAGTCATAATCAGTTGGTACTATGTCAAAATGCAAATGTTGTGGTTATTCACATAAGTATGGCCATTGCCCACCCTTTGGTAAACAATGTAATTTATGCGGTAAAAAAAAAAATCACTTTGCCAAAATTTGTAGGAAGACATTAATAAAAATGCAGGTTGTTAATTGATTAGATAATGTGCCATCTGATGAAGAAGGAAGTGACCCGTGCAAACTTGGCTAAATGTTTTAAGTCTGAGACAATACTTAGAGTTGGGCTCTAAACGGCACCACCTTGACACATCGCGAGTTGTGATCACATCGTTCTCTAATAATAAACTACCAGTTGTTGGAAAAACTATGCTGGAGTGCTATTATAAGTCTAAGAAAAATATTGAAGAGTTTTTGGTTGTCGAGCAAAATTGTGTGAATATTATGGGGTTATTAAGATTACCGGAAAAATTGGGTTTAATCTCAGTCGATGTATTCACTCAAAAGAATGAGCTCCACCCATTAATACCTAAAAAATATGTGGACTTATTTGATGGCCAAGTAGGATGTATTCCCGGGGAAATTGAAATAGAAGTTAATACAAATATTAAAGCAGTGGTGTCACCACCCAGACGGATTCCTTATGGTATAAGACCAAAGGTCAAGAAAGAACTAGACCGTATAGTTAAAATAGGAGTTAAGATAGCCCGTAAACGTTCATGTGTTGTAGAGTTAAGCATCACACGATCAAGCCGCTTGATCAAAACGATCAAGCCGCTTGATCAAAACAGCGCGTCAAGCAATGGTGTAAAACATGATTGATAGTCTAGGAACCTGTTTGATGCTTGAGTCAAACCTTGACGGAGATTGATGGAAAGTTTGAATGAGTCAAGCGGCTTGACGGAGCGCTTGATAGTCTACAGCAATTTTGATCAAGCATTCCGTCAATCACCTGCTCGACACTACAAATACTGATTCGAAACCATGGTATCCACACCATATTGATTCACTACAGTCCAGGAGGAGCAGTTCACTAGTCGAAAACTCCGCTACAAATGAGTGTTGATGAAAAGATTGATGGGATGCTTGATGTGCCCCAAGGCGGCTTGAAGGCCGTGTCAATCAGCTTGACGCGATGTTTTGATCAAGCGGCTTGATCGTGTAGGGGCTGCTTAAATCCAAATGCTTCGCAGTATGTAATGGGGGAGTGACCTGCAACCAGAGTAATCATGAGCAGACCGTTTACTCATACCGGTCTGGATTTCGCCGGGCCTATCCTAATAAAGCAATCTTTAAATAGAAAATCTCCTTTGGTTAAGGCTTATATCTGCGTAATTTATATTTAGCCACTAGGCTGTAAGTGAAGTGTTTCAGTCTTTTTAGCTGCTTTTGGACGTTTGGTGGCAAGACGAGGAATTTGTAAATTGTCTACAGCTACAATTTTTATATGAGTAGCGACAGAAAAAAAGAGGAAACTCTCGAGGAATAACAAGAAATCATTACGTTAAACAAGATAAGGAAGGTGAAAGCAAAACAAAGGTACGCGTGATAATACAATTTACCTTTGTACCTTATGTTTTTTCTCAGGTAAAGAAAGTCTTCTCAGGCAAAGAATGGAGGAAATAGAAGAAATGACGTTAAAACATAAAATAAACTACATTTGTAAAAATAAGGCCAAATTGGATAAGGTTCATAAAAGTTATGAAAGAGGGTAATTCAAATAAAAATACAAATGTGAATACGGCCCTGGGAGTACTGGACGAGAAAGTAAATTAATGTAAAGAAGCAATAAAGGAGTTAGCCGCTAACAGAAAAATGAACGTAGATGTGATTGGGCTAAACAATTTTAACAAATATTAATATATTATAGACTTGATAAAACTGCTAAAAGAAATTGGCGTTCAAATAAGACGCTTCGACATCGCGAAAGTGATATCAATTGATGAAAGTCGCGATATGAATGTAGCTACATTGATCTCACACTTTCTTAAAAACGATATATTGCGAAGCAAACACAAGCTTGCGAGATCGGCAAGCTACAGCAATGTAAAAATTAAAGAGAAATACCCATTTGAAGTCCGACAAAAGAGAATAGATCTAAGTAAATATGGAGAAGAATTAAAAATGAAAGGACACAGAGGGTCGTTAAGATATTATGATAAGCTACTGGTTGACAACAAGCCTTATACTCAGAAGGAGCTTGAAGAGGAAGGAGTCAAACCAATTTGCAACAGTAATAGACAAAGGAGCATCGAATCCATCGCCTTGTTGGAAATGTGGATTGTAAAGCACTATCGAGATATATCGATTGTAGTATACCTTATACCTCATCCCCGCCTAATCTCCCTTCCACAGGTGCCCTCTGCCACCACCCTATTCTACCCCAGTCTGGCTCTGTCCGTCATACAGGCAGACAAGCCTTATACTCAGAAGGAGCTTGAAGAGGAGGGAGTCAAACCAATCTACTACTGTCTCTCAATTGTATCTTGTTGTCAGGAAGAATAAGTCTTCATTTCCAAGGATGTTCCAAAATAAGTCTGCACCTAGTAACACATCAATGTTGGAAGGAACATAAAATGTAGGGTCTGAAAGAATCACTTGAGGAGGAAACTTCCATTTTGAGATGTCCACCTGAACGGATGGAATATTATGAGTAATGTGAGGTAAGACAATAAAATTGGTTTCCTCAAAATAATCAGAATGGAGTGATTTAATTGTAACATTAACTGTTGAGGATGCCCTTGTTTGAGCGGTACCAATGCCAGTGATGGGAACTAAGTAATTGGTATGATCGAGATGTAGGCGCTGACATAGTGAACGAGAGACAAAACTACATTGTGAGCCTGAATCTAATAGAGCTCTTGCTGGCATAGAATTTCCATGACTATCCACAAGCTGTACAAGTGCAGTTGACAATAGGATGTGGTGAGGCGTTTGAGGTAATGCAGTAATGGAATTAGTTGATACTGGGGCTGCATGAGATTGAGATGATGTTTGGTTATCAAGTTGAGATGTTGTCTGGATGTTAGTTTGAGGTGATTTTTGATCAGATTTTTCTCTTGGTCTGTGTAATAAAGTATTATGGAAGGAACTGCAAATTTTACATCTTCTTGATCTGCAGAGCTTCGCTTCATGGCCACTTCTCAAACAGTTCCAGCATAATTTTAATTGTTGAACTTTTGCAAAACGGTCATGAACTGTTAGGGCAAGAAACTTTGAACAAAGGAAAAGTTGATGTTGTTCCTTGCACATAGGACATGGGAGATGTGCATTTGTGGGATGGTAAGCATCTGTCTTAAGTTGATTTTGTTGATTATTTGATGTGAGTGTAGGTTGAGTCTTTGTATCATCTGTTGATGTGACTAGGGATGTACGAGATTGATTAGAGAGTTTAGATTGATATTGAGTTGTTTGGTCTGCAACCTTCTTGAATTTGAAAACTTGTTTGAATTGACCTGTTATGAATTTGGTGAAGTGTCTGAAGCCATAGCCTCCAGAACATGACATCGATTTCGAAGGAATAGCATGAAATCTGCTAACGATGGCAAAGTGTCCTTACACTCAGTCCATTTGATATTCCATTCTTTATAAGAGTAGGCATCTAATTTCACTGAAAGAATGTGAATGAGGAGTAAATTCCAATGCTCAATGGTTTGCCCTAAATCCTTTAAAGATCTAGCGTGTTTTGAGATATCTGTAATGAATTAATTTAATAAAGACAGTGTCATTCTTTCAATTTTTCGCAGGTTGCATAACTCTCTTATATGTCTCATAATTATGAGGTTTTTGTTTTGAAACCTATCTAGTAAACTCTAAGCCACTGTATAATTTTCATCTGTTAAGGAGATGGAGTCTACAATGGCCGATGCTTCACCAATCGTACATGATCTTAAATACTGAAATTTCATAATATTACTTAACGCATTATTATTGTGGATAAGAGATGTAAATAATTCATAGAATGAAGGCCAGGTATCATATGATCCGTTAAAGGATGGTAATGAAAGAACTGGTAACCTAACTAACCTCTGGAGGGACACATCTGTTATGAGTATGATTATCCTGACGAGGGGAGGATGCACGAGATGATGAGCGAGAGTTAAGTGATAATGAAACCTTCATTCGGTCTATGAGAACTTGAGCTGCTGTTATCACATCAAAATAATGATTCTCAAATGCATCTATTAGAAATATATTTAAAAGAAAGGAAAAGAAATACCGAATGCGAGGTTAATTTATTAAAAAGGTTACATCAAGAGTGAGAGCGATGGTGCTGCCATCTCTTAGTCAAGAGGTGAACTATATTAATAAAAGTTACAATTCTAATACCCCCCTTCTATTTTTAGTCAAGTTACTTAAACAAAAGAAACTAAATTGAACTTAGACTAGAAATAGCAACATCAATTTCACAATTAACAATAAAATAAAGTTACAAACAAAAACAATACTACATTTTAACATAAACAAAAAAAATGTAATGAAAAATATTCATTAAACTGTTTAAAATAAGAAACTAACAATTTTTAGAATACTGAACACCTAATAGCTTTCTAAATTTACAAAATTTAAGAGAACAAAGAGATTTAGTAAAGACATCAGAAATATTTTCTTCACTTGGTACATAATTAGGTTTAATTAAATTTTTAGCAACAATATCTCTAATAAAATGAACTTTTATTTCTATATGCTTAGCTCTTCTTGAATTTTCATAGTTCTTTATCATACAAATAGCACTTTGATTGTCCATGTATAAATAGGCATCTACAGATTGTCCAGTAAATTCTAAAACTAATTTCTTCAAGTATAAAATTTCAGTTGCACATAAAGAGGCCCAAGATATTCAATTTCCTTTATAGAAGATAGCCATACCGCTAACACTTTTACGGTTATTTTTATCGGATGCCCAATCAGCATCGGCATAGCCACAAGGCCATGGCTGAGCAAGGCTGTGAGAAGAATGAGGAAGAGATATCTTTCATAGCACTTCTTTCTGAACTTGAACTGAAGGGTGATAAAAACTATGTAAATTTTGTGCTCGATTCTGGAGCGACACACAATTTATTTTGTAGCACCGCATTTAAAAACATGTCAATTACTATAAAGAGATTATTGTACGTCTCACAAACTATAGGGGAGGGTTTCTTCATAATTTTTGCACAATTATTCTCAAAAATAACTGAATAACCAGCATTAATAATATTTT
The DNA here is from genome assembly GCA_951217055.1 of Gerris lacustris. Taxonomy (NCBI): domain Eukaryota; kingdom Metazoa; phylum Arthropoda; class Insecta; order Hemiptera; family Gerridae; genus Gerris; species Gerris lacustris. The sequence continues at coordinate 12,095,668 of OX578276.1, read as the reverse complement.
TGACCGAGAGAAGGGTTATAGGACAGGTTATCTACTATAAGACCTTCGATATTTAGTATTTGCCCCGACTTACACAGTACCTTCAGTTTACCTTTCTGTCTCGCTATAATGGAATTTCCATCTGCTACTTTAATTGTGACAGGTTTTATGTCTGCAATAGCTGTCATGTTTTTAGATGCGGTGCTACAAAATAAATTGTGTGTCGCTCCAGAATCGAGCACAAAATTTACATAGTTTTTATCACCCTTCAGTTCAAGTTCAGAAAGAAGTGCTATGAAAGATATCTCTTCCTCATTCTTCTCACAGCCTTGCTCAGCCATATTTGCTGCTCTATTATGCCCTCTGTAGCTACCTCTACCTCTGTAGTTAGAGTAAGACCCTCGTCTTTGACCTCTACTTGCATGTTGGGACTTATAATTTGGACAGTCGGCCTTAAAATGTTGGCTACTTCCACAAACAAAGCATTTATTTGTATTGTTACTAGCACTGAATGAATACTGACTATCAGCTTTTGTATTGTTGACCTTATCTGATTTTATAGCAGTAGCACTACTATTATTATTAAACTTAATTTCAGCATCGAGCAGTTTACTCTTTACAAAGTCTAGCGTAAGTTTTTCATTGGTAGTTTCTAAAACCGTTATTACTGTCTCATACTTTGCGGACATGGTAAGTAATAAGTTGCATACCTTATCGTCTTCTTCTACTGTTGCGCCTTTAGATTCCAGTTCCCGAATTAGTTCATCAAACGTCACAAAATAATCTTGTAAGTCCGTGTTATCTTTGTATTTTAACATTAGCAGTTTCCGCCGAAAATACAACCGTGACAAAATGCTCTTTCTTTCAAAGACTTTTTCCAGAGACTCCAGCATTTCTTTAGCCGTTTTAGCGCTTCTTACATATTCGAGATGTTTGTCAGTGAGGCAGGCAACGATAACTTGCCTTGCGACCGCGTCTTTAGCCTCAAAACCCTTCCTTTCATTTCCCGACAGAGTTTCAAATTCTTTAGAAAGAATTTCGTAGACTCTTTTTGCGTCCAGGATGCTAATGAGACGAAATTTCCACGAAGAGTAATTAGTGTTACTCAACTTCGGATATTGGCTTTGCTCTAGTGCCATTCTGATAACCACGCGACAAACTTTTTATCTTCTATCAAACTTATCACTGAACTGTCTACCACTTATTCACTTTATTTAACTAACACAACTACCGACAAAACATTGTAGAGCACTCCTGGGCCCATAACCTATTAGAAATATATTTAAAAGAAAGGAAATGGAAGCAGGTCTAAAACACTTTTACATGACAACAAATCCTATTCCGACATTGGAACCTCCTATATCAACTTTGGTCACATTAGGTGAGTACATTAAGCACGTGAATCCTAATAGTCCAGGAGATAGCGTGCAAAAAAAGTGTCTGACTAACATCAAGCTAGAATTTTGTGTATAAGTAAATGTTTTGGTGCCTTTTAAGAATATGCGATCGGCTAAGTTCGTCTGCGGGACATAGCTTCAAATAGGCATTTGAAAAAGTCAAACCGGTGGAGAGTGGCCATGTCCCGCTCTTTATGATGGATAATGTGATTTTCATTATCCTGAGAACAAACTTAGTTAGTAGACCAAAAATCAAGTTAATGATAGTTTGTCACTTAATAGGTTAGTTAGTCTAAAATTACTCCAAATCATAGAGGTCACCTATTAAGTGACAAACTACTATGAACTTAATTTTTGGTTAACTAAATAAGTAAGTACTCAGGATCATGAAAATCGCATTTTCTACCAAAAAGAGCAGGCCATTGCCGCTCTCTACCTGTTAGTTTTTTTTCAAATGCCTATCGCCAAGCTATGTCCCGCAGACAAACTTAGCCGACCAGATATTCTTAAAAGGCGCTAAAACATTTACTTATACACAAAATTCTAGCTTGATGTTAGTCAGACACTTTTTTTTACGCTATCTCCTGGACTATAATAAAACTTAATGTTCATACTTTTAATTGAAATTTCCTTGTACTTTTGTAAATTTCTATTGCTTGAAATATTTTTTGTAAGTCTATTGGTGCTATATATACATTTATACACACAGTGTGTCGTCCACGGAGTAAGTGCACCTAGGGTGTCACTAAAACATTTCGAGTTGAAATTTGAGCTTCTAGGCATCAGCCCTACTCGGTCTTAAACTAACAAGTTGGAAAAATTAGTCCAATAAATTAATATACAGGGTGTTTTTTCTATGAATTTACAAATATGTTAAGAGTGAAGTACCCTTGTCTTTAAAAATATCAAAAATATTTACTTAAAAGAGTTGTTCAAAATTAAAAGTTATGACACATTGTCAATTTTCAATTTGATCACCCAAGTAAAAAGTCCTAATTGTCTATGCTTTGAGTCCAAGGAGATTACAAAAACAAACAAGGAAAAATATCTTAATGAGTAAGAATGTGTCCTACGCCAGGTGTAATTGAAAAATTCAAATTTTTTATATATATATATATATATATATATATATATATATATATATATATATATTTTTTTTTTTTTTTTTTTTTTTATTTTATTTTATTTTTTTTTCAGATGGATGTTTGAACCTACTGCAGAGGAGCTTCAAACCCTGTAATTTTTTCCACATGTAATCAGTCGGCCCTCACAACATATAAAACTCATTGTTAAAAACCCTTCCATATAAAAAAAAGAAATAAGACAAATATTCACTAAACTACATTCACTAACCTTAAATTTCTGTAAATTAACATTAGTTTGCATGATAAGGGTATTTTTTATTGTTTAACTATGTATTAAAACATTGTATTTAACCTTATTGTACCTTTTATGTGAATAAAACAGGCTTTTTATTTAATTCTGTTTCTATAATGTTTATATTAAATATTTCAACCCTTCCTAATATTGTTAATAAGATTTATTTTAAGAAGTTGTTCGTTCTTCTATTTAATATAGAGAGAATGTATGAAACCCGTAACATCATAATATTATGGGATAATGAAACCTCATTTTTGAACAAAGGAAAATTTACACTTATTTTAAATTACAATTATTTTAAAATTTGATTTGCTGAATTCATAATTATTATTATCTAATTATCCAGGTTCATTATGTAATCTAATTAATATTTCAAGGCACTGAAATATTTACATTAAATAGGTATCTTTTAAGAAGTGGATAAAAAAAGAAATGAATAATTCAATTTTGAAAAGTAAGGAGGAAAGAAATTATCTTATATGTTTGGATTTGAAATTCCCGGCTTTTTTGGCGGGCATTAGTTCCTGCGTTTTCCCCGGTGCGAGTGACAGCGCTGCTGTACTCTAATCTTGTCAAAACTTTCTTAAGAGGGGAGTCGACTATCTCTACTATTAGATATCGATGGGTAGGATAGAGAGAGTAAGGGAATCTGAAGCGTGGAACACCTGCCTCATAACGCGTCTTATACTCCACTGTATCCAACACTTCTTCCAAAAATATGCAATAACAGCGCTTACCAATAATGCTTTGTGTGCCATGTGCTGAGTGTTGTGTGATGATATTGAAATGCGTTGTGCACCTCCTTTCACTGATAATCCTTTCACAAGTTATAAAACAACACTAAGCCGTTACTTGAAAAGTTCGTAAAAAGTTACGCAAAAGTTCGTAAACAATAAAAAACTATGTTTTAAAGGCGGTGATTATCCGTGCCCGATAGAGACCAAAATGTTTATGTGTTGATATGAATATTAAAAACAAGAAAGTGGACTGTAGGTTTTAAAATGATTATTTAATGTTAATAATAAACAACACTTTACATCAAATGAACTTGAACATGAAATATGAGATGAGAGATTGAGACTGAGACTAGTTATATGAAGGTTACAAACATACTGGTTGAATAAAAAACACAGAGAGATGAGCAAAACGCCCCTAGTGGCCACTTTGAGAATAAAAAATACAGAGCCCTGAGGGTTGCTGCCATCTAGGGAATGAACAAGTATTAGCGACAGTTCCAACACTCACTTTCTACCGTACCTATATATTAATAATTGTATTGTGTAACTATTAAAATATATAATTGTGAAACAAAATTCTACAGTCCATGTGTTATGAGTCTATTTTTAGAATATTTGATATAACCTGCCTACACTGTTATCTTTGTTGTATGGTACTTCGACCAGACTTGTCCTCACGTATGTATACGGATTGTGTTAATATAAAACTCTTTAAAAAGTTGTATTTAATAATAATACATGGCGTCAGTGTTAACGAACCCTTAAGAAAGACTTTTTAAAGTGTAAAAAATAAAAATGTCGAAAACGACCCAAGTAGCAAACAATGTCCAAAATACGTCCTCTGGATGTCAGTTTATCCAAAAACCATCCAATCCATTTTGAAGGATGTCTGTAGGATATTCGGCTTGGATGGTTCTTCCCTTATTATCTCAGACACATCCCCAGGATACCCTTAAAAAGATATCCAACAAATATTTATCCCTGGGATATCCAATTGTTGATAACCCCTGGATGTGCTTTTCAAACATCCTGGGGACATCCATAGGATAACATAAATTAGAGGGATTCAAAGATCTTCTTTTAGTTTTTATTCTTCTTTTATTTCTATAAGAATGTTGGTTTTCCTGAACACCGTTTGTTTTATAGTTATATTTGTCTTTTGTTTTCGTTTCGTTTCCCACTTGAAACAGTTTAAGTGCAAACAACTAACAATAACAAGTTATTTATTTTCACTTCAACTATATCAACTTCAAAAAAGTAAGTAAATTTCTTAATACATATGTATATCTATTATCTAAATAGGACAATCGACTTAAATAAAGTGTTTTGCTGTTATCAAAGTTAAGTAATATTTTGGTAGAACTTATTTTTAATGTAATATATCGCAAGATCTTCGTAATAGTCCCCAGGCCACCATAAGAAGTGAGTCGCTGATTGATAAAGTTTTCTTACCTTATGGAATCGCTTATTTATGCCGTGTCCACTGATGAATTGGGTATATGGCAACTGGGCGCTTGGCCATTTCTTTTTTTTTGACATGCCAAATCGGAACGCCTTCTGCGGGAACATTGAAAAGAAATAGATAAAGTTTTGATTTTCACAGGATCGTTTAATTAAACTATTTAAAAAACAGTGGTACAGGTGGCCCACGATACGAGTGGGCCGTTTGGGGTGTCCACCGCCCCAAACATGTCGCTCTGGGGGGACGTTGAAAAGTTAACGGCCCACTCGTATCGGTGGCCACGTGTACCACTGTTTTTTAAATAATTTAATTAAACGATCCTGTGAAAATCAAAACTTTATCTATCTCTTTTCCATGTTCCCGCAGAAGGGCATGTTTGGCATGTCAAAAAAAAGAAATGGCCCAGCGCCCAGTTGCCATATACCCAATTCATCGGTGGACACGGCATAAATAAGCGATTCCATAAGGTAAGAAAACTTTATCATCAGCGACTCACTTCTTATGGTGGCCTGGGGACTATAACTTAAAATTTGTTTATAGGACTGACTTAGTATTAAAAAAATACCTGGTTTGAGGTCATTATTACAATTAATAACTTCATAGTTATCGAATGCTTAACTAACCATGATAGAACGTACAAAAGTCGTGTTTAGATAAAGCCTAGTTAGCGCTTTTTTATTTTATTTTAATTATATCTATCCGAATTTAGTGTACGTCCCTATCTTAAGTTATGATTAATCTAGTGATTTCTGACTTTTTGTGATGGCTTTAAACCAAGTTATTTAGGTACTACATTTAAATATCGGACTTGTAATGAAGAATATGTTTATAGGACTGTTTTAATTGTTTTGTAACTAAGTTATATAGATCCTACATTTATTAACGGACTTGTAACTTGAAATCTGTTGATAAGGCTGTTTTAGTGTTTAATAACCCTTGGTCTCAAGGCTTTATTATTACAACACAATTAGTGTACAGATATCGAATGCTTAACTAACGATAGAACGTACCAAAGTCGTGTTGAGATAAAGCCTAGTTAGCGCTTTTGTATCAAACCGAACTTAGTGTACGCCTCTCTGTCTTGTGTTAGGATTAACTAGTGATTTCTAACTTATTGTAAGTAATAGCTTTGTAACCAAGTTATTTAGATACTACATTTAATATCGGACTTGTAACTTGAAATCTGTTGATAGGGCTGTTTTAGTATTTAATAATCCTTGGTCTGAAGGCATTATTATTACAAAGCAATAAGTGTACAGATATCGAATGCTTAACTCTTTAACTATGATAGAACATACCAGAGTTGTGATTAGATCAAGCCGCAAGTTAGTGCTTAGTATCTATCCGAACTTAGTGTATGTCTCTCTGTCTTGTGTTAGGATTAACTAGTGATTTCTAACTTATTGTAAGTAATAGCTTTGTAACCAAGTTATTTAGATACTACATTTAATATCAGACTTGTAACTTGAAATCTGTTGATAGGGCTGTTTTAGTATTTAATAATCCTTGGTCTGAAGGCATTATTATTACAAAGCAATAAGTGTACAGATATCGAATGTGGATGGATGTGGATTGAATAAGTAAAAACACATTTGGATAGAGATTGAGATTGTAAAAGAAATGGTATAATAAAAAAAATATAGGAAGCGGACTGTAAAGAATGGAAGTAGTGTGTGCTAGGGATGGGCGGAACGGAACGTAACTATAAAAATAACTAGTTCCAGTGTTGGAACGGTTCCAATCGTTCCAAGATTTCATGGAACTACGTTATTTTTGGAACGACTTTGAAGTTTTTATTTTACTGTCTTTTTGTTTAATGAATGTGAGTTTCATTTAGTTAATAAATTATTATTGTTTGAATTCGATACAAATTTGTTACCACCATTTTACAAAAAAATAATATCTTTTAAGAATTATCGAGCAAAATAATACGAAACGTAACTGATTAAAGAGGAAACGGAAACGAGAAAACAGTAACGAAACTAAACAAATAACTTAAAGGGAACGTTAAAAACTCGTTTCTCTTGGAACGAAACTAATGATCTTCGTTCCAAGCGCCAATACGTAACGTGTAACGTAACTGAAAAGACGAAACGGGAACGAGATAACGTAACGAAACTGTAACTCGGAGGGAACGTAAAAGATTCGTTTCGCGAGGAACGAAAACTATAGTTTCGTTCCAAGTTCCAGTTCCAGCCAAGCTGGAACGTAACGTGTGTGTCTTATGTTATCTTGTATAGTAGAGTAGAGTAATGGAGTGGGGATGAGAGCTTGAGTCTCGGAATCACTCCAGTTATAGTGAAGCGTTGTCTTTTTCTCTTCCAGAGACATTGATGCCTCTTTGCCGCTTTTTTTCTTTTAGGTCCATAGTCAACTTCCTCTTGTCACTTTCGCCCTTCGCCACTCGTTTCGTTTTTTTAGTTTTGTTTTCCGCTTTAGTAAATAGTTAGTAAAAATACGAAATAAACAGGTGAAATTTAATTTGTTTTTTGTTTAGTTTTAGGATCTCGTTATAGAAAGAACATATTCTAGTATTTAAAAATATTATTTATACTGGTATAAAATATTCTTTTAAGTAGTTACCATAATGTTGTATCATAAACATTTTTATTATACTGTTTACTTGGTTGCAATTAAAATATCACTATAAAAAAATATAAGATAAAAAGATAAATAAAGAGATCTTAATAATATTATTATAAAGTTTGTATTTAATTTCAACTTTTCATCGTCAGCGTCAGTGAAGAGTGGAACTATTTAATAAAGAAACGGAACTTATTGTGGAACGACCCTGGACTAGACTCAGGAACACGTGAAGTATAAGAGAAACTGTTTCTTTGGAACATAAACTGATACGTTCCAAAAATAACTAGTTCCTGGAACTAGTTATTGGTTTGGAACGAAACGTTGTAACTCGTTCCACTCATGGAACCGTTCCTCCCATCCCTAGTGTGTGCATGAATGTAGTTAAGACTCTGAAGTAAGACTGAACTAGAAACAAGGAAGGGTGGGATACTAGAGGTAAGGTAAAGAGAGGGGGAGACAAAGTCCCCCACTACTCTAAGTAGGATTCACGGGAGCACTAGCTACTACCACTTCCTAACATTCCGCCGCCTGTTGGCAACAACAAAAAAAAGGTACATAAATTCAAAGGTTATAAAAGAAAATTAAAATAACACAAAATTAATTTTTTAAGAAAAATTGAGAAAGTAAAAAAAAAGTTTGAAAAATTGAAGTTAGACATAACAACAAAAGGAAAATTAAGTATAACATAAGCATAAAAGGTTAAGTCTGGTGACTTCTTGACTGGTCGAAAGGTAGTGGACACAAACGGTTTATTGCTCTTTTCGTGAGTCCACTAGACGTCTTGACGGTGGCCACACGAGGGATGCCGTCTCTTCCGGGATGAAGTTCGATAATTCTAGCTAAGGACCATCGCGTCGGTGGCAGGTTGTCTTCCTTAAGCAGAACTAAATCACCAGGTTGGGGATGCTCTCCACTTTACCCGTTGCTGGTAATTGTTTTAACATTCTGAAGACCAACGCTTCCAGAACTGGTTATGTACATATTGCACACGTCTCCATCTAGTTATCAAGGGTAATTTTGAATTGTTGTCTTCATAGTCAGGTAGGATGAATAATGCTTGTCCTGTTAAGAAGTGAGCTGGTGTCAATGGTTGAAGATCACTCGGACTTGAGGATAATGGAGACAGAGGGCGTGAATTTAAACATGCCTCGACTTGTACTATTAGTGTATTCATTTCTTCGAAATTAAACATACATTGATTCATTGCACGACGCAAATAATGCTTCATAGACTTAACCGCACTCTCATAGAGCCCACCAAAACTCGGAGATCGTGCAGGAATGAACCTAAACTTAATTTGTTCATTTTCAAATTGTTTAAGGATAGAATTTTGGACATGTTTATTACTTACAAACTTATAGAGGTCGGTTAGGTACCTGTTTGCACCAACAAAATTTTTAGCGTTATCACAAAACACAGTATGGCATAAACCACGTCTACTAATAAATCTTCGAAAGGCAGCAATAAAAGCTTCGGTGGTAAGACTACTAACTAATTCCAAGTGACAAGCTCTTGTCGCCATGCACACAAATATGCATATGTAGCTTTTAACTGAAGGGGAGTTTCTATGGGTGTTAAGTTTGGTTAGGATAGGTCCAGCAAAGTCAATACCAACTTTAGAAAATGGTTTAGAAACAGATATGCGTTCAGCAGGAAGATTACCCATTAAGTATTTACTAGATTTGGGCATGAATTTAAAGCATAAAATACATTGATGTGTGACTTGCTTACAGAGATTTATACCATTAATTGGCCAAAATTTAGTCCTAATCAGATATAGAAGGTGTTGGGGTCCTGGATGAAAATACAAATAATGAAAGTGTTCTACAATTAACTTAGTTAGAACATGTTTATCTTTTTTTTTTTTTTTTTTTTTTTTTTTTTTTAATGAGCCTTATGCAGCCATACAGCCACGAGATAAGCGCTCAAGAAGTTTACTTAATTAGTAAACATTACTGGCCATGGGAAAGGAGGGATAGAATGGATTTAAGTTTAGATAAGGTAGAGACTTGGACATTACTGTTAGTACGGCACAGGGAATTCAGACCATGGACGGAACGGACTAAAGGACACATGTCAGATATCTGCCTGATATACGCAAACCTGCTAGCTCGACGTCCAACAGGTAGAACCACAACTTGAGAGGCAACTTCCTCACAGCGCAACTCACCATTAAGGGCCTTCGAGAGATACAATATTTCATAGGCTTTTCTCCTCTGGCGCAAAGGCGAGAGTTCAAGTCTCTCAGATAAATGCTCATATGAGTAGTAGACTCTCCTGAAGAAATATCGAAGATAGCAGATCCGCACAAAAAGCCGCTGGACTCTCTCGATTTGATCCGAGCGGATCAAAGCGAGATTATTCCAAACCGGCACAGCATATTCAAGGAGAGGCCTGACAAGAGAAACATAAAGACATTGGAAGCACTCTAGTGAAAGATGGTAACTGATTTTACGGATAAGACCAAGACGCTGAGAAGCTTTAGTAACTATTGAGTTTATATACAGATCGAACTTAAGTCTTGAATCTAATATAATACCAAGATCACAAACAGAATCGGAGCGGGTGAGAATGGTGCCATCAAGAATATATTTGTATTGCAAAGGGTGTCGACGTCGTGAGAACGATATGAAAGATGTTTTATCGGTATTGATAATCATTTTATTTGTTTTACACCACGTAGATATGACATCGATTTCATTCTGAAGAATTTGACAAGAGGAAAGAGAATCAACCTTTAAAAATATTTTTAAGTCGTCCGCAAACAATAGGAAGGGACATTTAATCACTTCGCATAAGTCGTTAATGAAAACAAGAAACAGCAACGGGCCTAGAATTGATCCTTGATGGACTCCTGAATAAGCGTAGTAAGATTTCGAAAGGTGGCTGCTTATTTTGACTTGACAAGTTCTGTTTGATAAATAGCTGCTAAAAAAAGATACTAATTGGGGATGAAAAGAAAGAGACGTAAGTTTGTTGATAAGGATGGAATGGTTAACAAGGTCAAAAGCTTTACTGAAATCAAAGAAAACTGCATCTACCTGGGAACCTTTAGAAACAGTTGGACCGAGATAAGATAAGAAAGATAGCAAGTTGCTGGTAGTAGATTTATTTGGAACAAAGCCATGTTGGCGATGATTAAGAAGAGGGTAGATTAAGGAGGATAAATAGGAATGTAGGGTGCGTTCGAAGACTTTAGAAAAAACATTACAAATTGATATGGGTCTGTAGTTTTTAACATCGGAGCGATCACCTGATTTAAATATCGGGACAATAAGTGCTTGATTCCAGAGGGAAGGAAAAGTCGAAGAACCAAGACAACAATTAAATGTAGAAGCGAGAATTGGGGCGAATACGGATGCGAACTTTTTTACTAAAAAACTTGGAATATTGTCAGAGCCACAAGAATAGGATGATTTTAAGGTGGATATAGATTCAAGGACGTGTGTGGAAGTAATGACGGGAATATGGATATACTGAGGATCCTGATTTGTGGAGAGAGAAAATGGGGATATTGGTCCAGTAACTGATTTAGAAATAGTCGGTGAATGAGGAAAGACGGAGGCGAAGTGTTGAGCGAACGCCTTAGACACAGCAGGAGGGTCGGATATGATTCCATCGGCGGTGGCGAGGCAGAAGGAAGTTCGTTGATTAGATCCTTGCATCGTCTTTACTTCTCTCCAAAAAAGGTTAGTATTTTTTCTGAGGGATAGGTCGAGTTCATGCCTATGTCGGCGGAGATCAGATTTGAAAAGTTGTTTGAATAAGCGTTGGTAGATCCGGTGTAGATTAAGATATATATGTTTCTTAGTTTTGCTATGCTTCCTGCGGTAGTAATTTTTCTTGCTTATATAGTATATGAGCTCCTTAGAGAACCACAAAGGGTACTTATTTCGCTTTACTACACCCATCGGAATAAATTGCGTTATACCTTCTTGCACTATTTCAGTTAGGATTTTTACTTTACTGTCAATATTCAATTCTTTCTCAACAAGAGACCAGTCGATTCTCGAATAGAAATTTAGAAGTGATTCATAATCTCCCTTTTTGTAATTGACGAAAGAGAAGCTGGTTTTTAATTTAGAAGAAGACGCCGACATTTTAATGAGAGTGATAACAAGTGATGGATGGTGACTATCTTCGCGAACTAATGGTTCGCTGCAGCGGGTAACCTGGGACGGGAAATTTGAAAAGACGAGATCAAGAGTTACATCATTTGAGTTATTGATGAGGTTATATTGTTGCAAACTTAGAGATTGACACAGCAATGACAGGTGTGATGCTCGAGAAAGTTTAGAAGAGGGGCCGCTATAGATAAAATTTGTCCAATCCATTTTGGGGATATTAAAATCACCGACTAAAAGGGTTGGAGAGTTGCAGGGAAGTAAATCTATGAGGTTTTGTATATAAAGAAGTAATTCATTGCTGTCCAGATGGTCCGGAAGGTAGTGGTTACCGATTAACAAAGGCTTTGTATTTGGCAGAAATAGCTCAATCCAGACACACTCGATTTGACTTGACTCAAGGTCTAAACGTCTTTTATATCTGTAAGAGCTTTTTATCGCTGTACAGACTCCGCCCCCATCTAAACATCTGGAGATTATACGGTTCCTGTCACAGCGTTCGACATTATAATTACAGGGAAAGAAATTGCAGTTAAGAGATGTTGAGTCAAACCCGGTTTCGGAAATGAAAATAAGTAATCTTTAAGTAGGATAGGATGTTTTTCGTCAAATGTCAATGTTGAATTGTTTTGTAAACGACCACCAACACGAATTAAATGTTTATCATCAAGAAACGGAGTAAGGGCAAGAATATTGGAGTTTTGACATAAAGGCTGACCTTTGGTAAGATTTTGGTATTCTGAAGGGGACATGCAAGGTTGATAAGTTTGTAAAATTACAGTGTGAGCCTCATGAACTTCAGATGCAGTTAACTCAAGCAAATTTAATTTTTGGTTAGGATATTTACAATTCTTAATAAATCTTAGAACAAATGCAACAGTCTTATAAAGTTTAGACCAAGAGGAGAAACGAGTTAAGTCAATTAAATTGCTTAAAGAATTGTTGGGAATAGCCACCAGAATATTTATTGGAGAAGGTTTAATTTCCGGTGGTTCAAAGGTTGGATCTAGGATTGGTGTTGAAAACGAAACTTGGTCGAGTAACCATGTAGGACCATGCAACCAAAATGATAATCGATTAATAAATGTGAGTGGATCAGAGCCTCGAGATAGGAGATCACTAGGGTTATCCTTACTTTGGACATGAAACCAAGAACCAGAATAAGTGAGGTGTTGGATAGTTGCAACCCGGTTGCTAACAAATGTTTTCCACTTTGATGACTCTCCAGCGATCCAATGTAACACTATTGTAGAGTCCGACCAAAAATAAATACGTCTTAATTTCAATTTAGGCAAAGTATCGAGTACTTTCTTGAATAGTTTACTTAATATTAGAGCAGCACATAATTCGAGGCGTGGAAGAGAAATCTTTTTTATGGGAGCGACCTTGGATTTTGAACACAATAAATTACACTGAGGAGATTGACCATGAAAGATAGATTTGATATAAATGCAAGCACCAAAAGCGAGTTCACTTGCATCACAGAAAGCGTGTATCTCTAAAGCGTCTGGATGTAAGGAGGAATTTATAAAATACCTTGGAATTTCAATGTTTTGGATGTTGGATAAGTCAGAAATGTATGATAACCATTTATCAGCTAAATCTTTGGATAAAATATCATCCCATTCAATTTTGTCACACCAAAGGAGTTGAATAAATATCTTTGCTCTAGAGATTAAAGGGCCGAGGAGACCTAAGGGATCGTATATTTTTGAAATCTGAGACAACACGGACCTTTTAGTGACTAGAAACTCTGTTGGAAAATTTACTTTAAACTTGAAGACGTCTTCAGAAGGGATCCAAGTGACACCTAGTGTTTTTATTCCTTCATCTTTTGTTAAATCTAAAGAGAAAACGGGATCAGAATTAATGTTTTTTAAGGATTCTAAAAAGGATTTATTATTAGAACAAAATTTGCGAAGTTTTAGTCCACCTTTATCAAGTAGTGCGACTAATTCTTTTTGTAAGTTTTCCAATTCTATAAGGGTATCAGTTCCTGTTAAAATGTCATCGACATAAGTGTCTTCGAGAAGACACGAAGCAGCATGTGGAAATGATTTAGCTTCATCGTAAGCTAGTTGGCGGAGGGATCTCAAAGCTAGATAGGGAGCACTCTTTGTTCCGTAAGTGACTGTTAATAACGCATAAACACTGATTTCCTCAGAGGAATCATCTCACCAATATATAAGTTGAAAAGGAATATCGGAATCTGAAATAAGGAATTGCCTGTACATTTTCTCAGCGTCAGCTGTTAATACAAACAAATGCGATCGGAAACGGAGTAATATTGTAAAAGCCTCTTGTTGAAGAGCGGGTCCTGATTCTAGGATTTAAAGACTTTCCGCTAGAGGTAGGCATAGAAGCATTAAAAACAACTCTGATCTTTGTAGTCAGACTGTCGTCTTTGATTACCTCTCTGTGAGGAATAAAATAATGAGAAGAGGATTGGATTGTGCTTACTTCATCAGAGGAGAGTTTTCTCATATGACCTAATGTAATATACTCTTGGATAAATGATTTATACTGTTGATAAAGATCTGGATTATTAATTAACTTACGTTCGAGTGATAAAAACTTACGAAGAGCTGATTCGGAAGAGTTACCTAGAGCTGAGGGGTTTACTTTGAAAGGCAAACTAACTACATAACGTCCTGAGGAATCGCGGGATACCGTGGAGTTATAATACTCTTCAACTTTCTGATCTTGAAGTGACAGCTTTTGGGTACCTTTAATTTCTTCAAGTTCCCAAAACTTGGATAGCTGTAAGTCTAAACTTTGATCTATTTGGATTGTAAGGCATTTGTGATGGTTTAATTCAGAATATAGGTACTTGCCAGCTAGGACATGTCCTAACTTAGTGTCATAAATAATTGGAATTTCATCATTAACTTTGATTTGTTTACCAGAAAAAATATCATAGGATACCTCCGCTCCGAGTAATAAGTCAATTTTCGACGGAATATTAAAAGTAGGATCGGCTAAGGAAATGTCAGGTGGTAAACACCAAGATGAAGAATCAACATGAGATTGTGGAAGATTTCCTGTGATACTAGGAAGGACATAAAAATGAAGAGGTATATTATAACCATTGAATCGAGATTGTATTACTGCAGTAACACAGTAATGTACCACAGATTGTGACTGACCGATACCTTGGATTGGAGCAAAAACTTTATTGCGTTTTAAGTTTAATTGCTGGGCTAACGATGATGATATAAAGTTTCCCTGAGAACCACTGTCGAGCAAACAACGAGCTGGCAAAGAACAGGAATTAGAAGACGAACCAATATTAACTAACGCGGTGGCCAGTAATACTTAGTGATTAGTTACATTGTCTCGGGTACACATAGCAATGTTTGGATGAGTCGATGTGTTGGTTAATGAAGAATTTTGTACTCCTTTAGAGGATGGCTGATTAATTTTATTCGTACACAACAGGGTATGATGTTTTAACCCACAGTTAAAACACCTCCTAGTGCAAAAACATGATTCTACAGGATGTTTGTGAAAGCAATTTAAACATAAATTTTTCTCTTTAATTTTACTTAATCGTTGAGGGATACTTAAGGCATTGAATGAAGGACATAAGTAAATTCTATGACGTTGGTTACAAATTACACAAGGATATTTCCATTTAGATTCAGAAATGTCAGGCCTTTTAATAGGATTTGTCTCGATAGATGGTAATGATCGGTTATGAGTCTCTACGAAACTTTGATTCGGTTTGAAATTCTTTGTAGGATTGGCGGTATAATTGTTTTTATAGGAAAATTTATTATGTTGATGACTATTGGCTGATGAAACAGGAATTGAATTGGTATTAATATTAAAAGAAGTCTGGAGAATATTCAATTGTTTAATTAAAAAATTGTCTATATCTGATAGGGTAGGAATGTGACCAGTAAAGGTTTCTTCAAACCGCTTAACCAGTTTTTTGTCTAATTTGGAAATAATCAATGGAACAAGTATAAAATCTGATTGTTCTACTTGTTCATTTAAGGATCTTAATGCTCTGATATGTTTGAAATACTCATTGTGTAACTCAGAAAGTTCTTTAAATGAATCTGATTTCATTTTAGGAAGGTTAATCAAAGTTTCAACATGACTGCTAGATATTAATCTTTTATTATCGTAGCGGGTAGTTACTATTTCCCAAGCTGTCAAATAATTAGCGTCAGTGATAGGGAGGTTATCAATTAAATCATAAGCGTCAGACGTTAAACATGATTTTAGGTAATGCATTTTCATTGTATTAGCCATAGAAGAATTAGTATGAATAAGGGAAGTAAAATTATCTTTAAATGAAGTCCAGGATTTAAAATCTCCCGAAAAAGTGGGTAATTTAATTTCTGGGAGTTTTATTGACTTTAAAGTTTTATTTGTAGAGCAAGGCTGAACACAAGAAGTGGGTCTAGGCGGTGAGAGATTAAAAGATTTCACGGAAGGTTCTGGGGTGTCAGCTGATAAGGGACTTCTAGCTAAACAGATAGGGGGGTTCAACAAAGAGCGATACGCCGCTAAGGCAGCAAAGTATTTGGACTCGAACTCTTCCACCTCATCATAATAATCTTTTTTATCTACACTACACATTTCTAGATCCTGCACGATCTCTTCGTAATTGGATAGGATAGGAATAAGACGATCATGTCTAATCGCAACTTGCTCTTTATCAATGTCATTATTACAAGTCTTAATAAAATTTTCAAACCGTGCAAGTTGTGCCTCAATATGGTTTTTACGTGTTAACAAGGATTTTAACACGTCATTATCATTACTCACTTCCATTTCTTAGTGTTTGGATTGTCTTTGTTTTTTAGGAGGCATAATGACAATGTAAAAAAAGAACTTAAAAATAAGATAAAATAAAATAAATACCTTGTAGTTATGAGAGGCACATAAAAAGTAATTGTAAAACAAAACTCACAGATTTGATACGAACTAGTTCTTGGATCATAACTATAAAGTTTTCTTGGATAGGCTTCTTGAAGTAGAAAGTCTTTGCACTTACAACAACGGACTTTAAAAAACAAAACAGTTCGTAAATTACCGGTAAACGTAATTTAAACGTCAATAAACATGGATAAAACACACACAAAACCGGTGTAACGGAATTAGGCTATACTACACACACACTATAATAAACCGTTTACTTAAATTGGATTATCAAAACACTTGGATTAAAAAAGTTTAGTTTCAATTAAATAATTGTTCGGAAGAAGGAAGACCACTAGTATCAGGGCCAATGGACCAAAATTATGGATGGATGTGGATTGAATAAGTAAAAACACATTTGGATAGAGATTGAGATTGTAAAAGAAATGGTATAATAAAAAAAATATAGGAAGCGGACTGTAAAGAATGGAAGTAGTGTGTGCATGAATGTAGTTAAGACTCTGAAGTAAGACTGAACTAGAAACAAGGAAGGGTGGGATACTAGAGGTAAGGTAAAGAGAGGGGGAGACAAAGTCCCCCACTACTCTAACTAGGATTCACGGGAGCACCAGCTACTACCACTTCCTAACAGAATGCTTAACTCTTTAACTATGATAGAACATACCAGAGTTGTGATTAGATCAAGCCGCAAGTTAGTGCTTAGTATCTATCCGAACTTAGTGTATGTCTCTCTGTCTTGTGCTATATGCTTAACCTAGTGATTTCTAACTTATTGTAAGTAATAGCTTTGTAACCAAGTTATTTAGATACTACATTTAATATCAGACTTGTAACTTGAAATCTGTTGATAGGGCTGTTTTAGTATTTAATAATCCTTGGTCTGAAGGCATTATTATTACAAAGCAATAAGTGTACAGATATCGAATGCTTAACTCTTTAACTATGATAGAACATACCAGAGTTGTGATTAGATCAAGCCGCAAGTTAGTGCTTAGTATCTATCCGAACTTAGTGTATGTCTCTCTGTCTTGTGTTATGATTAACCTAGTGATTTCTAACTTATTGTAAGTAATATCTTTGTAACCAAGTTATTTAGATACTACATTTAATATCAGACTTGTAACTTAAAATTGTATCAATCTGTTTATAGGACTGTTTAAGTATTTAAAAATATCTGGTTTAAAGTCTTTATTACAAGTAATAAGTGTATAGTTATCAAATGCTCAACTACCCATGATAGAACCTACCAAAATTGTGATTAGATGAAGCCAATGCGCTTTCCTATCTATCCGAACTTAGTGTACGTCTCTGTTTTGAGTAATGTTAAGTATAGTGATATCTATCTTATTGTAATGGCTTTGTAACCATGCTATTTAGATACTACATTTAAATGTATATACTTAATGTATTCTTGGTCACTTTTTAGGTTCAAATGTTTCGTAAAAAGAAGAGCAGTCACTTAATTTGCGATCGAACTGCCAGCAGACGTGTGCAACCTTCTCAGCAAGGTTTGCCAGCACATGATGATCCTGTTGCGTCTACATCAGGACTAAATTATGGGAGCAGTTCAGGACAGGACATTGATAGCTCATCAAACAAAGATAATAAGTATCCTGAGGGTGGCCAATGTGATGATGGTCATGCTCATAATTTAATATTTGATTCTGGTGTTGGCATGGTCTCACCTACTGGGACTGAAGATGATGTGATGTCCCTCTCTTCTCTTGATTCCAATGATATGTCTTCTGTTAAATCTTCTGATTCTGAAGATGATATGCTTTCCCTTACTTTTCCTTCAACTGATACCACCACTTTATCAAATATTTCTGAGTTGCCATTGAGTGTGTGTCAACAACCAGACAGTGTGCCAAAGAGTTTTACTTTTCAATTAGCTGAATAGGCTTCATCTAATAAAATACCCCGTATTGCTGTAAATTCTCTGCTTAAACTTTTAAAATCTAATAAGCCCTGTTCAGAGGAACTAGACAATCTTCTTTCAGATTGTAGAACTTTACTAAATACCTCTAGATCTAAAATGGATCTGGTTCAAATGTCACCTGGTGAGTACTTTCACTTTGGCCTAAAAAATGGTTTACTTTATGAACTCTCCAAAATGGAGGAAGTTCCGCCAAAGTTAGATCTATTAATTGGTATTGATGGTCTTCCTATCTCTAAAAGTTCTGGCAGCCAATTCTATCCTATTTTGGCTAGGCCATTTTGCAATTCTTTTCCAACATTTTTAGTTGGGTTGTATCATGGTTACTCTAAACCTGATAATGAAAATGCATTCTTAAATGATTTAGTGGAGGAACTTGTTGTATTAATCTGTGGTGGTTTAACGATTCATAATAAAATCGTTTCTCTTTCAATAATTGGTTTTGTTTGTGATGCTTCTGCTAAGTCTTTTGTCCTTCAAATTAAGGGCCATACAGGATTTTATTCTTGCACAAGATGTGATGTTGAAGGAAGTTATGGTTCGAAACGTGTGTCCTTTCCTACTGAAAGTGGAATCCATTGTTTTGCAAGAACAGGAAGAACACCACGTTGGAAGTTCTGTTTTGATTGTCTTGCCTGAATTTAATGTAATTAAAAATGTTCCCCTAGACTACATGCACTTAATTTGTCTTGGGGTTGTCAAAAAGCTAATTAATACATGGTTGAAAGGAGATTTACCACACAGGCTTCCATCTAAAGTTATTGCCAACATTAATGCTAATATTTTATCTTTTAAACTTCCAAAAGAATTTGTAAGACAACCTAGATCTATTAATGAATTTCCAAGATGGAAGGCCACTGAATTTAGACAATTTTTACTTTATATTGGTCCTGTTGCTCTAGCTAATACTTTAACACATGATAAATACTATCATTTCCTTACCTTAACTGTTGCTACATCCATCTTGTCTGACAGAGCAGTTGAACTTAAATGCTATTCATCTTCTCTAATGAGTCACTTTGTTCATTCCTTTGCTACCTTGTACGGCAAAGATTATGTTTCCCATAATGTTCATGCTCTATTGCATATTGCAGACGATGTTGATACTTTTTTAAATATTCAAAATTGCAGTGCTTTTCCATTTGAAAATTATATGCACGTTTTAAAATCTAAGCTCAAAAGTAAAAGTTTACCTCTGCAGCAAATAGTTAAAAGGTGGCAAGGGGAAACTTTATTTCCTTCTGAAATAAT
The DNA here is from genome assembly GCA_951217055.1 of Gerris lacustris. Taxonomy (NCBI): domain Eukaryota; kingdom Metazoa; phylum Arthropoda; class Insecta; order Hemiptera; family Gerridae; genus Gerris; species Gerris lacustris. Next base: position 12,075,923 of record OX578276.1, on the reverse strand, counting down.
TTCTAAAGCAGATAGCAATTTTCCTTTATTAAAAGTGAGCCTTCCCAGCAAATCAAATGTGCAAGAGTTTAAATATGTTCAATTTAAAGATTATTGTTTAGGTTGTCTGCCTCCTGATAATTTTTTTATGACTACAAAAGGAGATATTGTGGAAGTAAACTCTACTTTTAAAAGTAATAGTAATGAAATTAACATAGTTGGTCATGTATGGAATAAGAAATGCTTGTTTGAACAGCTCTGTTCAAGTTCTTTTCTTAATATATATATGGTAAAATCATCTTCTAGTTCTCCCAAAAACACGTATTTACTAAGTCAAGTTAAATGTAAATTAGTGAGCCTATCTTTCAAGAATGGTTTTGCAGTTTTACCTCTGATCCATACAATGAATTAAGAAATTATCTGTTTTGTTATTTTTTTTAGTTGCAAAAATGAATTGTACAACCTAAACTCTTGGTGTAGTATTACATTATTTATTAATTTCATTTTTTAAATTAAAACCATATCCATTTATGTAGATGTCCAGTTTTATTTTATCATTATTGTCTGTATTGAAGTTCACCTGTATTTACAGAATTTCCTTCCACAATGTCATAAAATTAATCTCATTTCTGCATTCCTGTTGTATACTTTTTTCATGAAAGTTTGTAATTTCTTTCTTTTTAGGTTCAATATTTCAAGTCAGTTGGGGGGAGCAATGCTAAAAACATGTGCTCCTGAGTTTTGAGCATAACCTTCAGCAACGATCTGGCCTCCTCGTTCAACTGGCTGGGAAAATCGCATCATAAATTATGCTTCTCCACTCTATTAATAACAAGAGCTATCACAAGTAAGTGCCATATAATGGGGCACATTTTAATTTGTTTCATATATGTTGGTTAAATTATTTGACTACAGTAAATAATTGATTAAATTATTTAATCTTGTTGAATTATTTGTTTAATTAATATATTATAATTTGATTTGTTTGTAGGATCAATCCAGGAAACTTTCACAGTTTCCCTGAAAGAAGTAGAAGATAACATCAAAAATTGGCTGAGGCATTCTGCCGCAAGAGTTGCTGAGGCCTTAAAAAATCATCAACCTTCAATGGACCTTCTATAATGTGTACATGGCGTTTTTTTACAAAACGCCCATTTTTAAAAAAATATTCTATAATATGTAAAAAGAAGTCTAAACTTTTAAATTAAATCAATAGACCAGGAAGACTATTCAATGGGAAACCTCATGGAGCTGGATTGTAACCTTTTCCCCGGTTCCTGCCTAAAATGGTTTCCGAACAACCCATCGTTTACAATGATGGGGGTCTGTATGTATAAATTGCGTTTTATCAATTTACAATGTATGTATGAATTGCTTTTTATCAATTTATACATACAGACTTACTTCAATTGAAAATTTGTTGTTAAGAAACCATTTTGGGCAGGAACCGGGGAAAAGGTTACAATCCAGCTCCATGAGGTTTCCCATTGATTAGTCTTCCTGGTCCATTGATTAAGCTTTAAATTAATTTTATTTTATTTTTATTAACAGAAATTTTAATTTATTTTTTTTTACAGAAATTAAATTCATAATTTTCAATAATATTGAACTTTTATTTTCTTATAATAATATGCTTTTAAATGCTATCTAATGTAGTTCAAATAGTGTTCTAAAAAAAAGTACTTGCAAGAGAGTATTTTTATTTGATAAGATCATTAACCTATCATTAAAACTGTTGGAAGAAGCATTTTCTAAATGAATCCTGGGAGTTTTGGGAAAATTGTTTGTGCTTAAAATAAATTATTAATAAATAAGGGAAAAGAGGGCTTATCTTTAATCCTTATCAATCATTATAGAAATAATAACACATAAAATATGCAAATTAAAAATTGCCACTCACTGTAATCAGCATCTAATATCCTAATTTGGTGAATGGTTCAATTAGATTCAGGCGCGGATTTTTTGAAAAACCATCTTATTTATTAAAGATGCGGATTTTATGTTTGGCCAATGACAAAGGCCTTCGTTGTTGGGCGGAATCCACGAAGAGGGGACTACCTCCACATTCAAATAAGTAGATTCAAATAAGTGTTATAAAAAATAAGTATGTACTTCCAAGGAAGTATTTTTATTTAGATTATTTGTTTTATTTATTTAGATTGGTATTTTTATTTATTTATTAATTTTATTTTATTATTTTTTAAGCTGATAAGATCGCATTAACCTACCATTAAAACTGTTGGGAAAAGCATTTTCTACATGAAACATAGGTGTTTTGTGAAATGGCTAATTTTTAATTTTATTAGGTGGTGGTCCCCTGTTAGTATATATGCTGATATGTGTTGGGTCAAAACGAGGTGTAGTAAGGTGTAGAAAATTACATTATAAAATTGGCTATATATCGTCCCGAGAGGGACATCTTCAGGCCTTATATATGCTGATGTGGTGTTCCAAAAAGGTAGTAAAATTAAGGTTTAAAACATTTTTGTAAACAAAAATTTGTCTGAAAATAAAC